>JAQZBX010010586.1:0-44100 GCA_029593785.1 Cabassous unicinctus | reverse complement strand
CCAAAGCATGTGCAACAAAAGAAAAAATAGATAAATGGGACCTCCTCAAAATTAAACACTTTTGCACCTCACAGGACTTTGTCAGAAGGGTGAAAAGGCAGCCAACTCAATGGGAAAAAATATTTGGAAATCACATATCTGATAAGGGTTTAATATCCAGGATGTATAAAGAGATGTTACAACTCAACAATAAAAAGACAAACGACCCAATTAAAAAATGGATGAAAGACTTGAATAGACGTTTCTCCAAAGAAGAAATACAAATGGCAAAAAAACACATGAAGAAATGCTCAACATCACTCATGATTAGGGAAATGCAAATCAAAACTACAATGAGATATCATTTCACACCTATCAGAATGGCCACTATTAAAAAAAAAGAGAACTACAAGTGTTGGAGAAGATGTGGAGAGACAGGAACACTTCCTCACTGTTGGTAGGAATGTAGAATGGTACAACCACTATGGAGGACTGTTTGGCAGTTCCTAAAGAAGTTGAATATAGACTTGCCATGTGACCCTGCAATACCACTACTGGGTATATACCCAGAAGAACTGAGAGCAGTGACACGAACCGACATCTGCACACCGATGTTCATAGCAACATTATTCACCATTGCCAAAAGTTGGAAACAATCCAGGTGTCCATCAACAGACGAATGGATAAACAAACTGTGGTCTATTCACACGATGGAATATTATGCAGCTGTAAGAAGAAATGAAGTCGTAAAGCATATGGCAACATGGATGAACCTGGAGGACATTATGTTGAGTGAAGCAAGCCAGACATACAAGGACAAATACAGTATGAATGCATTACTATGAACCAAATATATTGTGCAACATATTGTTTGATTTTTAAAAAAATTATATGTATCCATTACATTTAATTGAGAAATGTATATATTTATTCATGTGTTTTTAGTTTTTAATTGTTTATATTTTCAATTATTAAATGTACAAAATAAAGTTAAAAAACAACAACAATCCTGAACTTATTTTTTTAAAAGATTTATTTATTTACCCCTCCCCCCTTGCTGCTTGTGCTCGCTGTGTCCATTCACTGCGCATTTTTCTGTGTCTGATTGTCTCCCTTTGTTGTGTCATCTTGCTGCGCTAGCTCTCCACACCGCGCCGGCTGACGCGCAGGCCAGCTTGCTTTCACCAGGAGCCCTCGGAATCAAACCCAGGGCCTCCCATATGGTAGATGAGGGCCAATCACTTGAGCCACATCCGCTTCCCGTGAACTTATTTTTGATACTACTAGTAGTCAGCACCCACACTGCTTCAAAAATTAACACACTTTGCAACAATATTCATTGTACCTGCTACTTTAAACAATTTAAACTGCAGCTCTTTCACTAAGCAAGTGGACAAAGCATGCCATTTATGTTTCTCCTTCTTGAAGTTTGTTTTCAGTCACATGTCTTTCCACAGTAATCTGACACTTCTTGCCATTTCATTTTGAAAACGTGAATTCTACTTTGAGTATTCCAGGTTTATGTTTAAATGACAGTGCCTTGATGAGAAAAAAGAATAGTGCTCCATTTTCCCTCCTGTTACCTGAAAACATAATGGGTGAATGTATATTAAATATATTCTTTCAAATGTCCAAGTCATGTTTACCAGCTGGAATTCTTTTACTTAATGTGTGAGTATTTTGTGTTGTGATACTTAATCAAGACATTAACATGAGTTGTTAATTTCAGACTTGTTGATTTAAGACAAGTCTGAAATCCACTAAAATTAATTGTTGTATGCTTGTCCTTCTGGTAGTTGTGGAAGCTTCATATTTTCTTTGGACATCATTAGACCTCTTAGCTCTTGAAGTACAACTTTAATGCTATATGAATTTTACCACTTTGCTAACACTGGTATGCTCCGTGCATCCACCATTCCACTGGAATTATTTATTCCATTCATATTAATTTTTGTTACAAATCTAACTTTGGAGGAGCTTCTGGGTATTTAGGTCCACATTCTACTTTCAGGCTATATATTCTGTTTTTGTAATTTGTCCTTGGTGGCCCCAAAATCATGACTGCCCACCTGGTAAGTGTCATATCTTCATCATTTTCAAGGCCTCAGCTAACAGTACCCTCGCCTACTCCTTTTTGTCCGTCTTCAAGTTCTTCCAAAAAGCGAAAATTATGAGAAACGTTGACTCCTCTGGAGACCGCATTTTCTCCCAGATCCCTACGCAGCCGCACGCACGCGCGGTGATATTGTGCGTTTGTTTCTCGTCTCTTTACCTCTCTCTTCCAACAGAATCATAATCCTTATAGTATTCAACAACCTCCAAGCGCACACACCCTGGTCCCCAATAAATGAAAAAGACTCCAGTACTTCAATAAGCCACCTGAACTTTGGCAAACGCTCAGGGACGGGAAATCCTTCTTGAGACTAAATCCACTCTCTCCTACACTAATTTCAGCTCTAATTCTGTATAAAGAGACTACTTTTGGCATCTACCATAGTAGATACCTTTGGCATCTACTGTAAAGAAGAAAGACTCTCTTAATTCTCCTTTCCAAGTTCTCATAATTCTTCAAAAATCAATTCCAGCATGACTTTAAATTTTTAAGAGAAAACATAGAATGTCTTTTTGATCTCAGGGTAGGGAAAGATTTCTTAAGATATGAAAGTGAAAATCATAAAGGAAAAGATGGATAAATTTGACTATACTAAAACTTGTTTTAGGATGCCCACCATCTCCACTGTTACTCAATATGGTGCTAGAAGTTCTAGCAATTAAGTAAGAAAAAGAAATAAAAAGCACCCAAATATGAAAGGAAGAAGTAAAACTTTTGCTATTCCCTGATGATATGATCTTATACCTGGAAAATCCTGAAAAATTCACAATAAAGCTACTAGAACTAATAGATTACTTCAGCAAAGTGGTGGGCTATAAGAGTAATATGCAAAAATCAACAGTGTTTCTACACACTACTAATGAGCAAACTGAGGAAGAAGTTAAAAAAAATTCCATTTACAATAGCGACTAAAAGAATAAAATATTTAGGAATAAACTTAACCAAGGACACAAAGGACATGTATTCAGAAAACTACAAAATATTATTAAAAGAAACCAAAGAAGACCTAAAGAAATGGAAGGACATTCCGTGTTCATGGATTGGAAGACTAAAATATCATTAAGATGTTAATTCTACTTGAACTGATTTATAAATTCAATGCAATCCCAATAAATATTCCAACAGCCTTTTTTTCAGAATTGGAAAAGACAATTATCAAACTTGTCTGGAAGGGTAAGTGTCCCTGAATAGCAAAAAATATCTTAAAAAAGAAGAACAAAGTTGGAGGACTCTTACTTCCTGACTTTAAAGCATATTAATTAGTTACAGTGGTAAAAGCAACATGGTACTAGCATAATGGAATTGAATTGAAAGTTTGGAAATAGACCCTCACATCTGTGGTCAAGTGTTTTTTGACAAGACTGTCAAACCCACCCAGAACAGTTTGGGTCAGAACAGTCTATTCAACAAATGATGCTGAGAGAACTGAATATCCATATGTAATAGAAAGAACAAGGACCCCTTTCTCACACCTTATACAATAATTAACTCAAAATTAATCAAGGACCTAAGTATAAAAGCTAGAACAATAAAACTCCTAGAAGAAAATGTAGGGAAACACCTTGAAGATCTTGTTGTAGGGTGGTTTCTTAAACCTTACACCCAAATTATGAGCAATGAAAGAAAAAGTAGCTAAATGGGACTTCCTCAAAATTAAACACTTTGGTGCTTCAAATGACTTTGTTAAGAAGGTGAAAAGGCTGCCTACTCAATGGGAGAAAAATTTCGGAAACCACATATCAGATAAGGGTTTGATTTCCATGTTATTTAAAGAGACCACACAACTTAATGATGAAAAGACACGTAACTCAATTTAAAAAATGGGCAAAAGACTTGAATAGGCATTTTTTCCAAAGAGGAAATAGAAATGGCCAAAAAGCACATGAAAAGATGCTCAACAGCACTAGCTATTAGGGAAATACAGATCAAAGCTACAATGAGATATCACCTCATGCCTTACAGAATGACCATTATTTAAAAAACTGAAAACTTCAAGTGTTAGAGAAGATGTGGAGAAAAGGAGCAGTCCTTCACTGTTGGTTGGAGTGTAAAATGGTGCAGCTTCTGTGGAAGACAGTTTGGCAGTTCCTCAGGAAACTAAAGATAGAACTGTCATGTGATCTGGCAATCCTGGTAGGAGGAATCTATTCAGAAGAACTGAAAGCAAGGACATGAACAGATTTTTCACACTGATGTTCATAGTAGCATTCTTTACAATTGCTAAAAGATAGAAACAACCCAAGGGCCCATCAACCAATGAATGGATAAAGAAAATGTGATATATACATATGATGTTATATTATTCTGCTGAATGAAAAAATGAACTTGGGATGCATATGACAACATTGATGAACTTTGAGGATATTATGTTGCATGAAATAAGCTAGACACAAAAAGACGAATATTGTATGGTCTCACTGATATGAACTAAATATGGTGAGTAAACTTGGAGTTAAATTATAGAGTATAGGTTAGTAGAAGACAGAATGTGGGTTGAGAAGGGGGAGCTGATGCTGAATGTATGTAGAATGTTTAATAAAGTTGATGCAAATATGTGGAAATGGATTGAGTTGATGGTAACATTGTAAAGAGTATAACTAACACTGCTGATTTATAAATGTGATTGTGGATGAAAGGGGTGGACTAGGGAGGTTAATGTTAATTGAAAGACAGCTAGAGGATAATTTAAGGACTGTATAATATAGTGATTTCTGCAGTAGACAAGGATTGTGGTTAATAATACAAACAAAAGAATGTTCCTCAATTAGAAGGTATTAAGAATATGGTGCTTCATGGGAAAAATACTATTAATGTAACTTATAGACTCTAGTTAATAGTAATATTGTAATATTTTTGTAGCAAAGGCAAAGAAGGTACTATATCAATGCTAAAAGTAAAAAAGGAATATGGCTTTCAGTTTTATGAGATGTGAATATGATCAAGTGTTTTTTTTCTCTCCCATTTTCTTCATTAGCAAGGAGACCTTGGTCATGTCATTTAACCAATCTGTGCTCATTTATTCATCTTTTGAAACCCTGGAGAAACAATTGTTTGTTTTTAGGATTAAATAAGATAAATGTGCCTGGACAGGATTTTTTTTTTCTTTTTTTCCAGAGGTACTGGGGCTTGAACGTGGGATTCATACATGGGAAGCAGGAACTCAACCACTGAGCTACACCCACTCCCCTGAACAGGATTTGTTAAAGTAATACTTCCATAATTTGTTAGGCTACCTTTTTTATTTTTTAAATAAAATTTTATTGAAGTATATAATTTACACATGAACATACATAAACAGTTATGTATAGTAAAAGTTGTGAACTTATAAACAAACATGCATATCATATACAGGGTTCACATAAATCATCCCACCACCAACACCTTGCATTGTTGTGAAACATTTGTTACAAACTATGAAAGAGCATTGTCAAAATATTACTGCTAACTATAGCCTATATCTTACATTTGGTGTATTTTCCCCCCAATCCACCCAGTTATTAATACTCTGTATTAGTATTAGTATTATACATTTGTTACAGTTCATGAGAGAACGTTCTCATAGAAGTACTTTTTTCCATATAAAAATTTATTGAAATACATCATTCATACATGAGCATACATAAACAATAAGTGTATAGTAAAAGTTGTGAACTTAAAAAACAAACATGCATAACATCATACAGGGCTCCCATACATCATCCCACCACCAATACTTTGCATTGTTGTGAAACATTTGTAACAAATTATGAAAAAGCATCGCCAAATCTTACATTTGGTGTATTTTCCCCCCAACCTACCCAATTTTTTTTTGTTCATAAGCCATATAATTTATTTAAAGTGTACAGTCAATGGCATTTGGTATAACCACAGAGTTGTGCATTCATCACTTCAATCAGTAGTAGAGCATTTTCATTACTCCAAAAGAAAAAAAGAAAACAACAACAACAAAAAACCCACTATCATACCCATATGTTAACACTACTAATTACAAATCCTATGATGTGCTTTCACCATTTCTATTCATTCCAAACATTTACAACATTTTAATCAATTCTGCAGATTAAACCTTAGCTTTCAATTCTCTAACCACATTCTATTCTCTGGAGACTTATATTCTAGCTAGTAACTCCATGAGTTTGTTAGTTTGCCTTTTGTCTGTTGTTTTGTTTTTTGAAGTTGAAACAAAGTTTAAAAATCTTACAAAAACATTTGTTTTCATTAAAGGACTCCCTTAAAAAGTGGCAAGACAAGCAACAGACTTGGAGATATTTGCTATTCACTATCTCTAAGGGATTTGTACATACAGCATGTAAATAATTATTAAAAATCAATAAGAAAAAACAAACAACCTAATTAAAAATATGCAAAAGATAAGAATAGGTCTTTCATTTAAGTGGAAATCCAAATAGCCTATAAACATCTGAAAAGATACTCAAACTCTCTAGGAATCAATAAAATGCAAATTAAAATAATCCATCAGATTGGCAAATTAAAAAAGCATGACAATACCAAACGTTGAAAATGTGGAGCAATTGGGACTCTTATGTACTGCTAATGAGAGCTTAAATTGGTACAACCATTTTTGAAACAATTTGGTTTCATCTTCTAAAGTTGAAGATATACACACCCTACCATCCACCCAGTGTTCTGCTCTTAAATATATGTCCTAGAGACAATTTTGCAGGTGTATTTCGGGAGATGTGAACGACAATGTTTATAACTATTGTTTGTAAAATAAAAGACCTGAAAACAAACCTATCTATTAACAGGAGAATGGCTAAATTATGGTCTATTCATTTAACTGACTACAATACAGCAGTAAAAGTAAACGGAAGCTGTATGCAGCAACAAGGATGAATCTTATAAAAAATGTTCAGTGAAAAAAGAAAGACACCAAAGAATTCATGTATTATGACAGAATTTATACAAAAGTTAAAAAACTTTAAAAGCCAAACAATTATTAAAGGAACTATATGTAGCAAAACATAATGAGATGCAGGGAATGATAAACACAAATTCGAAATAGAGGTTCTTTCCAGGGGAAGAGAAAATGGATGTAATCAGATAGAGACACAAAGAAGTCTTCATCAATATTAATAATAATCTGTTTTCTTAAGCCAGGTGGTAGATACATGGGGGTATTTGTTTCACTTGTTTAATCTTATATTTAAGTTATAAATATTCCTTTATATATATGAAATATTTGAGGATAATAAAAATACATTCATTAATTCAACAAATATTTATCTATCATCTATCACCTACAATGAGCTAGTAACTGTTCCAAGTGCTTGAGATATAGGAGTGAACAAAATAGTAAAGAATTAGGTTTATGGGTTTAGAAGGTAAAAACAGTAAATACTTAAAATAAACCTTTCAACCAGGGAAAACTTTAGTAAATCCACACTAAATTCTGTTAAGTTTGACCCATAATGGGTCAGGAGAGAGGACCCAAATCTGCTATCCCAGAATGAGGCAGTATTTATACTATCTCCCAATAATTTATGCTACGCAAGGGGCATAATGGTGTGCATAATCGAAAATAAGGATTTATACATTCAACTAGATCAATATTATGGGAAGGAAGCAGAGGTAGAGTTCATCCAAAATAGTAGATGATCTCAAACATTTGTCATTGGAATATATTACCCTGAAACTATAGCATATTCACTTAGTTAACATTCTTTTGCACATTTAAAAAATTGATGTTAACATCACACCAACTGCCTGTAGAAAACTACTGCTGGTTCAGTCAGTCACTTGAACATTTGTTGAGCCTCTACTAGAGGTCAAACATTGTCCTGGGCACAGAGGATACAAAGAAGAATAAAACTTGATTCCTGTCCTCAAGGAGCTTAGTTTGTTGCATGCCAGTAGAAAAAAAGATTTTTCAAAAAACTTTAAAACATAATAAATGTTCAAAGGAAATATAAACAAAGTATTATGGATGCATAGAGGAGGAAGCTTTTAACTCTACTAGGAGGAATGAGTCAGAGTAGCCCTCTCAGAACTGGTGATATTTAGGGAGTGTTGATGGAGAAGTAGAAATTTTCTAGGGGGAGTTGGAGAAGGGCATTCCAGAAATAAGGACCTCCATATGAAGAGGCAGGGGACAGCAGGAAGTTCAATGTGACAGCAGCCTAGGGTAAGCGATGGGGAGTGGGATTGGTGGGCTGTTAGTGCCACACCCATGTGTTTGGCGTTTATCTCATAGGCAATGCTGAGCCAGAGTTTAAACAGAGGAATGACCCAATCAGATTCGTATTTTAGAAAGATAATTCTGGTGATGGTAGTGGTGTGGAAGATGGACAGGAAAAGGGAAACATCTGGTAGGAAGAAGTGTATGGTGGCTCTTGAAATAGTGCATGTGATCAGAGTCTGAAACAAAACATTGGCAAAGGGGAGAGAGAGGAAAAACATATTCAAGAGCTATTTCTGAAATGTAGTTCATCTGGTCATATGCTTTGGTGATCAATTAAATATGGAAGAGAGGGAGTGGAGAATAATTGCAGTTTTTAGTTTGAGAGACTAGGTGTAATGTGATTCCATAAAATGAGATAGGGAATGCAGGAGAAAGAGTCCTTGGAAAGAAGATGACAGGTTGAATTAGTGAAAGAGAATTAAAGAAGTTTCAGGGGAAAGAGAATCTTATATTCTCACCAACTGCCTGTAGAAAACTACTGCTGGTTCAGTCAGTGGTTTTATTCTGGTGAGGAAGATGAGAACAAACAGAAGGACAGAAGCTTGTAGAAAAAGAATCAAAACACAGTTGACGGAGTGAATGGTGGACCAAGGATGGGAAAAGAAGGAAGGAGAAGGAATCAGAACAGAGGTAGAGAGGATGATTTAAAAGAATTAAGGTCATGTATTTCCCTAATTAATATAAGAGACTCAGAGGGAGTGCTGGGTGGTAATAGTAGCTTAGAGGCCAAGGGAAGGGAAGTTGGGGCAGTTAGCACCTGATGGCTTTAATTTTGGGGAAAATTTAATTTGGGGGAAAATTTAATTTTGGGGGAAATTTAATATTTTGAGGGTGCACAGAAGATAGAGGTGTGAGAAAACTGCTATTACATGTACTGAAGAAATCTGCACATGTGTTAGAGATCACCATTTTTAGTCCACGGTTACAAAGTACAGCTGCTCAGCTTAAAACTCTTGCTGTTCTAGATGTTCCTTTGATCCGTCATGGGGTCTCTTTCTTCCAGGTAGACACTGAGACTCACAAAGTTCATTGATATCAGGACGACTTTGGTTAGCAGATTTGTGACTTCTTCCCATTTTTATGGTCAAGTGCAAAATTGGAACCGCTGAGACATCTGCAAAATCTTCTTGACATTGTTCTTCCAGTTTGAGGGTTCCGATGAATATTTAGCAAGCTGCTTAAACATCTGAATTCTATGGAATCATGTATAATCCCAAAGAAACATCTAACTTAATTCAACATTGATTGAGAATTTTTGCACTAGGCACTACCTTAGATGCTAGGCATTTAAGGACAAGTAGGTCATAACCTCTACCCTTGGGAAGCTCACAGTTGAGTGGAGCAGCTTCACTCTGGGTATAGTAGGCAATATTTTTATATACAGGGAGCTTTAGGGATATTAGTATTCTAGAATAAGTTTTTTTTCTTTTTTTCTTTTTTAGATTAACTTTTAATTTAGCATTATTTCTTCCATGTGTAGGTTATTAATATATAGTCAGCTTTAACATAAGTATACATATGTAAAGCCATCATTACATGCAATATAATAAACATATCTATCAGCCCCAGAAGCTTCTTTTTGACCTTTTGTCATCTCTCCCTCTAAATGAGGGCTGTCACTTTAGAATAGTTTGTACTTTCTAGAATTTTACATAAATGGACTCATATAGTATGTTTTATTATTTGGCAACAGCTGGTTTTTGATAGGCCAGATTAATGGAAAGATAATTTTTCAACTTGAATATTTTTTTAAATCATAAGAGGAAATATTTTAAAAATAAATTAATAAGGATGTGGATGTAGTTCAGTGGTTGAGTGCCTGCTTCCCATGTACGAGGTCCTGGGTTCAATACCCGGCACCTCCTAAAAATAAATAAATAAATAAATAAATAAATAAATTAACAAAGACATGTGAATTGATTAATAAAATTGTTGTGGAATTTGTGTGGGAAATTTAAATGCACATAGGCTGACCAGTGACAAAAGTAGAATACTACCTTTGTGTGCAATGAAGTAGAAAAAGGATAGGTTTGGGAGTCAGAACTATATAGCAGTTTAGGCTCCATCATCCTTAGAATAATGACCTTGAGTGAATTATTTAACTTCTCCGAGTTTCAGTTTAATCCATAAAGGGTGGAGGTATAATAAGGATCTCTTCCTTGGGTGACTGGGAGGATTCAATGAGACTTGGATATTGAAAGTGTCTCACACTCAATTCTTCCCTTTACTGTGATTTTTGTTTCTGTGAGAATATTACTCCAGAATTGCAAAAAAAAAAATCATCTTTAAATTACTCAACATAAGAATAACCACTTAGCATCTCTGAGAACATATCTAATATGTAGAGTGGGGTTAAACTATGTATTATTTTTTCCAGCAGCAGATTGACCTTCCAATTCTGCTTTGTTCTAACTGACATAAAATAGAATTTGATACAAGTGTTACCTGAATTCTCATTGACTCAGGGTAGGAGAAGATAGCCAAGGGTATCAGTGAAAAGATCAGGAATTGACTAAGAAATTACTGTGGACAATCTCCAAAGTGGGTAACCTATACAGAGAAAAGAGTGAGGTGATGACAGTAGCTAAAATGGATGAAGTACTTACTGCACGTCAGGCACTGTGTTAAGGTTTTAACCGAATTGTTTAATTTAATTCTCACAACAAACCTTTGAAGTAGGTCTTATTATTGGGCTTATTTATAGGCCCAGTCAAGGCTTAGAGAGGTTGAATAACTTACGCAAGTTCACATAGATGGAAGTGGCAAAGAAATATTCAAACCCAGGTCTTTGACTTCAGAGCCCAAACTCTTTTTTTTTTTTTCTTAAGAAGGTACCAGGGATTGAACCCATATATAAGAAGCAGGCGCTCAACCACTGAGCTACATCTGCTCCCCGGAGCCCAAACTCTTAACCACTTCTTTTAGAGAAGCACAGATCAATTTCAGATTCAAACCATGTCTCTAGTATGCAAACACCCAGTTCTCTTGTGACTGGCCTTTCCGAGAGGTTTTCTGCTTTTACAAAGGGAGGAAGGGAAACTAGTATATAAAAATTATTTCCTCAATTTGAAGAAAGCAATTATCCAAAATGACTTTACTAGGATTCTCTTATCTCCTGATGACCTTTTTCTGGACTATTTGACCATGTGTCACCTGTTTTAGGCCTTTCCCAACTCTCAACTCCCCTAATACCTGCGTCCTTGATTTCCCTCTCTTGGAAAATTCCCCTTGTGTCTGAATCTCACTTCATCCCACTGAAGTGGAGGCCCTCCAGTCCTGACTAACACCCACTTCCCTCCAGGGCCATTTGTTGAGGAGGGGGTGAGTAGGGACTTAATGACATGTTTTCCTTAACAATCTTCCAAACCTATCATCTAGGATAGGGTTTATAAGCATTCATCAACAACACTCTAGCAAAGTAGGTTAGTAGGATGAGTCCACTACCTGTTTAGGAATCTGGAGGGCTAAGAAATTTTCACCAAGATTCATAACTCAGGGGTATTAACTCCAGTTTCTTTTTTACCATATGGCCTTTGCTAAGTTGCACAACTGCTCTAGTTGTCCATTTTCTCCTTACCTTCCCTCTGCCCCCACTGCCATCATCTCTGTTAGAAGAATGAAGACTGAGCTTTGCCTTACTTCCCACGGAACTAATTAAATCTATAAAGTACTTTGAGGGAGCCGATGTGGCTCAGTGGTTGAACACCGGCTTCCCACATAAAGTACTTTGAGAACGTTCAGCGTGGGGTTCTTGCCAAGGCAGAATTATAGGTGGGAATGACAAGGAATGGGAATTGTCTGAAACTAGAAGAGTTATTTGAGCTGCTATAAGGTAGATTCCCATCAGCCTTTTTCCACTATGACTCTTAAAGCTCTTCTGCCTGCTCAGCAGCCTTGTAGAATAGTTCACTTCTTTTTCCCTTTCACAGGCTCAGGTACAAATCCAGGTGGGAACTGGGTTCTGCAGCTCCGTTTCCCCTTTCCCCTCCAATTTCCCCACACATTCCCCTCCAGACAACACTTGTCTTATGAAAAGGAAATAATTAAATTATAGCTTATGCTGGAGCAAAACACTCTATTGCAGGGTGTTGATTGTTATATTTTCAGGGCTTTCAACTGTGTTTGGTTAATGATTACTCTCGAGTTTTTGATCTAGCAAGGCATGGGTACCTCTGGGGAGGGAGAGATGAAAAAATTCCCCTGAAGAGTCGGATATGTCTAGCAGGAGTTTACCTGTGAAGGCAAAACACACAATTAAAGCAACTTAAGAATGATTACAAAGGAGCATATTAATATGGACATATCAAATAACCCTGGAGGAATTAAGGCTAGACTTCAGAAGAACTTCCTACCACAGTAGATGTGGATTCTCCTTTGCTTGGTAGGTTTAGGAACATCCCTGTTTGAAAGCAGAGCTCTTTTAGCCTTAATATTCATTACTCGTGTCTCAATTGTCCACATTTCTGGTAGCAAACTGTGAAACTGATAGTCAAAACAGGAGATTTCCGATATCAAAATAGAAGGTGCTCTCTGAGGAGTCTCCTCTAACATGAAGGGCTTTTCTAAGAGGAATGGATATTAGGAGGAATTTGTTTCATTCTAGCCCTCACCAAATGATAGTATAAAGAGATGGCCATGCCCAAATATGGGGGCAACGAGAACAAGCTGTGCTGAGATCAAACATTGCAGCAAATGATTCCGAAAATGGGATAATGGTGAAAATGAGCAGATAACGTTGAGGGAATGGTCAACTCTTCCCAGGATTATATTTTCATCAGAAGAAGAAACTAGGGAAAAGGGAACTCTAGTGTGAGGAAGGGAAGGAGATTATGGAGGTGACCCCAAGCACCAAGCTCGTCCTGTAGCTGTGGTTTCATGCCAGCGGTTTGTATGCTCAAGCTTGCACGGCTCATGCCTGCAGTCTTGGAAGGGGAGGCTCTTTCTAATGTGTGGACTCAGTCAAGCCTAACCAGTCTCAATTTTTCTCATTCAACTTTATTCTATCCTGCTGATTTTCTCTTCTTTCCTAGCACCTGCAGTGTGCACCTATGTTTCTGACCTGCTTTTTCCTTTAAACCACATACAAGTCTCTTTAGACCCCACCAGTTTCTCTTAAGGAAAGTAGATGAGCTACATCTTAATACAGAGCAAGGTCCTTTGACACAGAAGCTCAAATAATACATTTCAGGAGCATGAAATGACAGAAGGGCCAATAATAATTCTTTTATAACTGTGTACGGGCCCTGCCCTAAAGACTTCTGTGGAATTCAATAATAGCAAAGAATTAAGATCAGATCCTGGGGAAGCAGATGTGGCTCAAGTGATTGAGTTCTCGCCTACCATATAGGAGGTCCAGTGTTCGATTCCCAGGGCCTCCTGGTGAAAGCGAGCTGGCCTGCACAGGAGTGCTGGCCTGTGCAGAGAGCTGGCACAGCAAGATGATGCAACAAAGAGAGACACAGAGGAGACACAATAAGAGATGCAGCAGACCAGGAAGCTGGGGTGGTGCAAGAGATTGAGCACCTCTATCCCACTCTAGAAGGTCTCCAGGATCGGTTCCTCGTGCCGCCTAAAGAGAAGACAAGCAGACATAGAAGAACACACAGCAAATGGACACAGAGAGCAGACAACAAGCCCGAAAACAACAGGGTGGTGGGGGAGGGGGGGAGGCGGAGAAATACATAAATAAAATAAAATAATAAATCTTAAAAAAAAAAAAGATCAGATCCTGTCCAGAGAATCTTAGAGTCTAAGAGGGAGGAAAAACACCAACAAAGACATTGAGAACAATCACAAAACTCACAGAGGCCCACACAAAATTACACAGCACATACTGGAACAAGAGGGATTGCAGCTAGATTTAGCTCTGTTCTTAGCAACCATCTTTGAGCATTCACTGTGAGCCAGGCACAGTGCTGGCTTTACATACTTCTTTTCTCTTAATTCTCACAAATCATTATCTTTTTTTTTTTTGAAGTACTGGGGCTGGGGATTGAACCCTGGACCTTGTATGTGGGAAGCCTGCATTCAGTCACTGAGCCACGTCAGCTTCCCTGAGTTGGCCCTCTCGTCTGTTTGCTTGTTTTTTGTTGTTGTTTGTATGTTTGTTTTTAGGAGGCACCGGGACAAACCTGGGACCTCCCATGTGGGAAGCAGGTGCTCAACCGCTTGAGCCACATCTGCTTCCCCATTATCTTTTTCAGAGATACGATTAAGTCACTTCCCCAAGTAGGTAGGAGAGTCAGGATTGAAACACAGATTTATGTGACTCGAATCACCATAATCACCACCCCATATTGCCTCCTCCTTCGGAAGAATTTTCTATCTTGGAATAATTCATAGATTGTCATTTTCTGTTTTTTGTTTGTATGATTGTTTTGTTTTGGTTTTGGTGTTTTTGTTTTGTTTTGCTTGAGAAGAGGTTGTACAATTCAGAGGCAGTGTTGTGAACATAGAGGAGTGAATTATATGGCCTTCCAGCCTCCAGTTCTCTGACCCGCCCAACCCAGATCTAATACCTGGGCTAATGAAAAATCAAACAAACCACAAGCTCAGGTGATGCTAAAGTTGCACAAGCTCCCAGAAGTCTTGGGATGAAAGGCACTTTGAGAGGTCAACTCATCATTCTCCTGCTTCCACATATAAGGCTCTTTAGACTCCATGGGATTCACTTTAGGGAAGTGGATGAGATACATCTTAATTCAAAGCAAACTCCCCTGACATAGAAGATGAAATAATATGTTTCATGAACTTCCAGATTGATTGGTCCCCTCTCAATTTACCTTTCATTGTTTTACTGCCAGTAGAAAAGGGCCTTCCAGGTATCTCTTCATTGACTTTCTGGCATGGCCTAATTTCCGTGAATCTAGTCTCAGTCCTGCAGCAGGATAAGCGTTATAGCCTTACTGAAGCTAGGGAATATTCAACACTCTGTATAATATAAAAATGTATGAGATGGCAATTGTCTTCCAAGAACCATGCCTTCATGCACAGATAACAATAAAGGCAGGTTTCAACATGGGAAGAGTAGGAAAAGAGCCTGTAGTCCTGAGTGCCAAGAACCCCTTCAGTCAATAATGTTTACGTGGATGCTAATGGAGCCACAATCTAGTTGAGAAAGTCTTGAGCAAGAAGGCAGGACATATGTGTCCTTACCTTGTTTATGCTTCCAACCCAAACATTTATTGGGCACTTACAACGTTCCAGGCACTGAGGATACAGAGATGACTGTGCTATGACCTTGCCAGCAAGGTGCTCATGTACACCTCTTTATCAGAACTGGGGAGCCATGTCCCATCCAGCATGCCCAACCTCAGCAAGGAGTTTTAATCTGGGTGGTGGGAGTGAGTGCAGGGATTCGTGCTTAGAGTCCTGAGTCAACAGTCTTTCCACCCCCACTTTCTCAGAAAGTGGGGGAGTTGGAGGAAACCACATGAGTTTCACTAACCCCCATCAATAGCATCTATTGCATTACTGGCCTCATTATTTCTTAATGGGACTTCGTTGATTACAGACTACTTAATTACAGTGACAAACTCCATCTTGGTTGGGGAGGGGATTGGAGCAAGAGAAGAAGGGGGTGAGAAGGTGGCGGTGGTCTATGAGTACAGGCAGCACTCCTCTCCCACCGCTGCCCTGCTATTCAGGGCAGGAGCTAAGTCTCTGATCAGTGCTTTGGCCCTCTCACCCCTCCCAATAAAAAAGTCTCCAGGGATGAGAAAAAAATCTACTTTTTCTAATAGCTGTTTCCCTAATACAGCTTTCATCAGTAGGTTTTAAAAATATCTGGTAGCTAGAGAAAAACATCGATATCATTTCACTATTGAACCACAGATAGACTACAATGCTTGGCACTTCGTAGGCACTCAATAGATATTTGTTGAATAAATGGAAGATTCCAAAGACATAAAATAATAGGTGAAAATCATAAAGAGAGAGCAAGCTGATGGTATGTTATATGTCAGTCTGCTTGAACCAAGTGGCCCTTTCAGGAAAGGACTCACCACCACCACCCCTAAATTCACCAATTACATGAAGAGTTGACATCAGGAGGTAGTGTTACCAAGACAGAGAAGTAAAGAGTGAAGAGAAGGAGGAAGGGAGCTTTTTTATGTGTGTGTGTAGCAGTCCAGAAAAGACCAAGGTGGGAAAAGCAGAGAGTAGGCAAGGTGAAGTAAAAATGACCTTACAGCTATATGTCAGAGAAGAAGGCATAGGAGAGAATGGCCATTTCAAAAAGTAGACAGAGAAGTTTGAAGCTGGCTAAGGAGAGCCACATCCACTTTAAGCATCACAGTTTAGTTATTTTGTGGTCTTGAACTGTTCTCATCTTTTTATCCCTACTATACCTATCCCAGGCCACTCAATAGTCTTGGTTTAATCCCAAGAAATCTTTTTTTTTTTTTTTTTTTTAGGAGGTACCAGGGATTGAACCCAGTACCTTGTACATGGGAAGCAGACACTCAACCACTTGAGCTACATCGGCTCCCCTCAAGAACTCTTGATCAATTGTGCTAATAAGTGAAGTGAATAGTGAAATATTAGAGATTATTACACTAATATTTAGAGTGTGTTTTATTGGAGAAGTCATAGGTTTATAAAAAAATCATGCAGAAAATCCAGAGTTCCCATATACCTTCCCTCACACACAGAATTTTCTCTATTATTAACAATTTGCATTAATGTGATACCTTTGTACAACTGATGAAACAATATTATTTTAATTATGCTATTAACTAAAGTCCAGAGTTTACATTAGAGTTCACTGTTTATATTATACAGTCATATGGTTTTTAAAAAATTGTATTCTAGGAACATATATACACCCTAACATTTACCCTTTTAACCACATTCAACTATATAATTCAATGGTGTTAATTGCATTCACAATGATTTTGCTACCATCACCACCATCCATTCACAAAACTTTTCCATTACCCCAACCAGAAACTCTTTATCAGTTAAGCGATAACTCTCCATTCTTTACCCCTACCCTGGCCCCTGGTAATTTATATTCTAATTTCTTACTCTATTAATTTGCTTATTCGAATTATTTCAAATCAGTGAGACTCATACAATATTTGTGTTTTTGTATCTGGCTTATTTCACTTAACATGATGTCATCAGGGTTCATTCATGTTGTCACATGTATCAGAACTTAATTCCTTTTTAAGGCTGAATAATATTCCATTGTTTGTACATGCCACATTTTGTTTCTCCATTCATCTGTTGATGGACACTTGGGTGGCTTCCATCTTTTGGCAATTATGACGAATGCTGCTGTAAATATGTGTGTGCAAATATCTGTCCAAGTCCTTGCTTTCAGTTTCTTTGGGGTACATACCTAGATGTGGGATTGCAGTGTCATATGGTAATTTTATACTTAACTTTCTGAGATACTGCCAAATTGTCTTCCATAGCGGCTGTACCATTTTACATTCCTATCAACAATGTACGAGTGTTCCTATTTCTCCACATCCTCTCCAACACTTGTTATTTTCTGTGGGTTTTTTGTCAATTTTTTTTTTTATTTTTAGAGAAGCTTTAAATTACATGAATGTTACATAAAAAATATAAGGGATTCTCATATACCCCACCCCCTGTTTTGTTTTGTTTTTGTTGTTGTTGTTATTTGCTTGTTTAAGGAGGTACCGAGAATTGAACCAGGGACTGAGTACATGAGAAGCAGGTGCTCAATCACTGAGCTACACCCACTCCCCATGTGTTTGATTGTTTGTTTGAATAGCCATTCTTGTGGGTATGAATTGGTATCTCATTGTGTTTTTTTTCTTTGTCTTTTTTTTTCAAAAATTTTTTAGCTTTTTATTTTGAAATAATTTAAAGCTTACAGGACATTTGCAAAAAATAACACAAAACCTATACAGAGGATCCCAACGTTCCCTCCACCTGGATATCCACGTCCACCAATTTTTAATGTTTTGCCACATTTTCCATATCATTCTATCTATGCATGTAGCTGTTTATCTACCTATGTATTTATCTACCTCATTGTGGTTTTGATTTGCATTTCCCTCATGGCTAATGATGCTGAGCATCATTCATGTGCTTTTTGGCCATTTGTATATCTTTTTTGGAGAAACATCTATTCAAGTCTTTTGCTCATTTTTAAATTTTTTTTTTTTTGTCTTTTTGTTATTCAGTTATAGGATTTCTTTATATATTCTGGAAATTAAACCCTTATCAGATACATGGTTTCCAAATGGCTTCTCCCATTCTGTAGGTTGTTTTTCCACTTTCATGAAGTCCTTTGATGCACAAAAGTTTTTATTTTTTATGAAGTCCCATTGATCTATTTTTCCTTTTGTTGCCCAAGTTTTGGCGTAAAGTCTAAGAAACCACTGCCTAACACAATGTCCTGAAAGTGTTTCCCTATGTTTTCTTCCAGGAGTTTTATAGTTTTGATTCTTATATTTAGGTCTTTGATCCATTTTGAGTTAATTTTTGTATCTAATGTGAGGAAGGGGTCCGCCTCCATTCTTTTGCATATGGATATCCAGTTTTCCCCACACCATTTGTTGAAGAAGATATTCTTTCCCCATTGAGTGGACATGGCAGCCTTGTCAAAGATCAATTGGGGCTCTCTCTGCCTAAAGGAGCCCGCACCAAATCTTGGTGTGTATTTCCATCTTTTTCTCCCATTTCTCAGCAAACGCTGTTCTGTCCCCCATTTCCCAATAAATTCTTTTTACTGGCCTAACTGAAAAAAAAACAAAAAACCTCAATTGGCCATAGATGTGAGGATTTATTTCTGAACTCTTAATTTGATTCCATTGGTCTATATGTCCTTGTGCTAGTACCATGATATATATATTTTTTAAAGATTTATTTATTTACTTTATCCATTTTAAACCCCCCCTTCTCCGTTTTTGCTGTTTTGTGTCCATTCGCTGGGCAATTCTCTGTGTCTGTTTCCTGCCATCTCTTCTCATCCTCCTCCTCCAGTCTTCACCAGGATTCGATCCTGGAGACTTCCGATGTAGGAGAGAGGTGTTCTGCCACCAGCGCCACCTCGGTTCCTGGTTTTCGGAGCATCTCGTCTTGTCTCTCCCCTGCGTTTCTCTCCTGTTACGTCATCATCTTGCTGCCTGGCTCCCCCGGGCCTGGCGGCTAACCGGCACACAGAGCCTGGCAGCCCATGCGCCTTCTGTATATATGTTTTTATTTTACCGGGAGGTCCCAGGGATCGAACCCAGGTCCCTCCATATGGCAGACGGACGCCCAACCATTTGAGCCACATCTGCCCCCCATGATATTTTAATAACTGTCACTTTGTAATATGTTTTTAAGTTGAGAAGTATGAGCCCTTCAACTTCATTGTTCTTTTTCAAGATGGTTTCTGCTATTCAGGGCCCCTTACCCTTTCATATAAGTTGTTTGTCAAGGAAGAAAGTTATGTTTTATTTCACCTTTGCATCTCTCGTTTCAGAATTATAATTGGCAGGTATTCACAATTGGTACTATTTAAAAAATTCATATTACAACCATAACATCACATAGAAAAGAACTAAATAATAAATTCAAAATCAAAAATGGGAAAAATTAAAAGACAATATGGGATGGGAGATGAAAGAATAGGTGTAATATGGGGGCATTTTCGGGACATTGGATTTGTCCTGCATGACATCGTAGTGACGAATACAGCCCATTGTATATTTTGTCATAACTTACAAAATTGTGTGGGACAGAGTGTAAACTATAATGTAAACTGTAGTCCATGGATAGTGGCAATGTTTCAATATGGATTCATCAATTGTAACAAATATACCACACTAGAAGGATGTTGTTAATGTGGGAAAGTGTGGGAGGGGAAGGGAGCAGGGCATATGGGAATCTCTTATATTTTTTATGTAGCTTTTATGTAATTTAATGCTTCCTTAAAAATAAAAATAATTAATTAAAAAATAAATAAAATTCTAGGGATCGCTTGGGCCATGTGAGTCAACAGATCAAAATGGCAATGGTAGTCTGAAGATGCTATCTCATAATCTGTAACAAATGTTCCACAACAATGTGGTGTGTTGGTGGAGGGGTATTGTATGAGGATTCCACACATGTGCATGATTGTTTTGTAAATTCACAACTTCTCTAATAATATATATTTAAAAAGACAGTATGGCATAGTGAAGAGTTTTGATGTTGAAATTTGATCTGATCTGTAATTGAATGCTGGAGCATTTATTATTTGTGGCATAGTGAGCAGTACTAATCTCTCTCAGTATCAGTTTCCTTATCTGTTCACTGTGAACAATCATACTCACTTCTTGGTATTGTAGAAGGATTAAATTTTAATTGAATATATAAAAAGAATGTCACTGTTAGCTTCCATTGACCTTTCTATGTGGCATGCTCTAGCGCTTGATTTTACTGAGTTATTATAGCTTCCCAAATGGGTCTGTATTACTGGCATACAGGTGTTAGATAATTTTTGTTGAATCAATCTTAATCTTTCTATTGATAGCTATTAAACAACTCAAACTGGCTTAAGAAAAGGGAATTTATTGGTTCACATGCATGACTTATTTGGCACAGCTTGGTAAGGGCTTAAACTCATGTCACCAAGACCCTATTTTTCTCTCTGCATTTCCTAGTTATATACTTCACTGACGTAGCTTCATTAAGAGCCAAGTTTTTTCCATGTAAGATGGCTATAGCAATTCAAGCATCTGTGACCTTCAAATTAAAGTTCAGTGGGAAAAAATAGTGTCTAACCACCACCCACCCCTAGGTTCCAGAAAAAGTCAAAATATGTCATAGTTGCTTTAATTAGGTCACTCAAACCAATGTCGGTGGCCAGAAAAATATGTCATATTTTCCTTGGAACCAGAGACAGACTAATACAGAGTCACAAAGACTGAAAGTTGAGGAGAGAGTGACTTTTTGTATTTTATGTGAATGCTCCTTAGATGTGAATTTGCTTATATTTTTCAGCAGGAGCTCTGTTTTAACCATTCAACTGGTTCTCCCCAAGTCACCTGATTTCCCTAAATGGATGGGGATTTTCTTATATTCATCTGTGCATGGCCATAGTCCTTTTAGCATCTGTACCAATGAGCCTTCTAAGCTTTCCTAGGGACTGGTAAAACTGCCCCAGGGGCAGGGACAATGGACTTTGTTTGAGTGGACCAGTTATAAGCCTGCTGAAAAAGCTGGAACCGGACTTCTGAGGAAGGAAATCAATTGTTTTCAGGTGCAAGCCTGTAGGAGCATTTCTTTTCCTGTGCTGGGACCAAGTAAAATTTGTTTCTTCAGGTTTATTCCACTCCAGATTTAATGGTATCATATGACCGTGCTCTCTTTACTAGGTGATACAAAAAGTTATTTCTCTCAGTTCATGGCACTCTTATGGAGACCATAGCCTGTGGTCTTTGTCTAAATTCTGCTGAACACTTGGTTATTCCCTAAGCTTTGCAAAGGATGATGCCCAGCTTCTTCTCTGGAAAATACCAAAATTTTTTCCATGCTCTATCACCAAGATTATTTATTTGGTTGAACTTCCTCCACAAAGAATGGAACAGAGGAAGTCAAGAAAATGTTCCCATGTCATTTTCCTCCCCAACTACCCTGTATATTCCTTTTTCTTGAATGACTTAGCCATTAGCATGCTATTAAGTATAAAAAGCAAATTACAGATATTGTAGATACCAGTATTCCTCTTAGAATATCCAAAGAAACTCAAAAGAATAGTGTCCTTCATCTGATTTGTAATTTTAAAAAAACTAGGGTTGTGGTTAATAATAAAAATACAAGAATGTTCCTCTATTACAAGGTGTTTAGAATATGGTGATACATGGGAAAGATACAATCAATACAACCCATAGACTATAGTTAACAGTAATATTGTAATATTTTTGTAGCAAAGAAGGTACTATATCAATGCAAAAGGCAAAAAAAAAAAAACAATAAAGGATTTAGTTTCATGAGATTTGAATATGATCAAGCATTTTTTTTTCATTTTCCTCATTGACAAGGAGACCTTGGTCATGTCATTTAACCAATCTGTGCTATTTATTTATTGTTCATAACAGTGGAGAAACAATTGAGTTTGTTTTTAGGATTAAATAAGATAAATATGCCTCAACAGGATTTTTAATAGTAATGCTTCCATAATTTGTAAAGCTGCCTTTTGTCTGTTATTTTATTTTTTGAAGTTGAAATAAAATTAAAAAAAAATACTAGTAAAAATCAGGAACAAAATTAGATTAGATCAAAGCATTTCTGATCAGAGACTCCTTTCAAACAATTACAGAAATTACACACATAGCTTACAGAGCAATTTTCCACAAAGTCAAACTATTAGGCAGTTTCCAGAAGTAGCAGATCTCTACTATTTCCTAATTTTTCTCTATTGAAAGTTTTCTAGAGTGAAAAGGACAAATGACCCCCTTTAGGTGTATTTCAAGCTCTGTTTTGTCTTAACATCTTTCTCTGTGATAGATAGTATCTAGAGTTTACTTTTGATTTATTTTCCTGCATTTTAACTTTTCAGTAGCTGAATCAGACAGACAAAGTAATGTTCAAAATATTTCGTTAGAGAGATGATTTTTTTTTAAAGGAGGACCCAGGAATTGAACTTGGGACCTCCTACATGGGCAGCAGGTGCGCAACCTCTGAGCTACACCCACTCCAGAGAGATGATTTTAATCTCTGATTTTCTTCAGTAAAATCTGGACCAAATTAATGTTCTTACCCATTTTTGTTTTCCAATAATTTTGGCTTATCTTTTTCATTCTTAAAATTATGTCTGATCTTATTAAACCCAAATTAAATAAAATATTTGAGCATCTACAAAATCCAGCATATACTCTAATTCAGATTCCAATTAAAATAGTGTTTTCTCTATGCATGGAAGAGAACAGTGTATTCATCTTAGTTACTTATCCATTAAGATGTGGCCTGTTTCATTAAGACTCCTTCAAAGCAAGGATTATAATTCTTACAACTAATAAAGCAGATGTCACCTTAAAAGAATGTGAAGTTTGTGTCATCATTTTATTGATTCAGAGTTCATAAAGATTCAGTGAGTTATTGTACAGATCACAAATATCTTATTTCTTGTAATTTGGGTATATATCATCATGTGCTGCCTGGACTGAAGAATCACTTTGGGCCAGTGATATTATGTGCCTCTCATCGTTCTTTTTATTTCCATTTGGAGTGCTTATGCAATTATCCTCTTTCTTAGTCCTCAACAGCACAAAAGTTCCAAAAGAGCAGGGGAAGAGATCGTATCATGTCCAGGTTCCTGGGAAGGCCAACTACTTGGGTCAGGGAACTGATGGGTCAGGGTCAGAGGATGGCAGCTCTGCAGGCCAGGAAAGAGCCTTCCATATAAATTTGATGCTTGGATTTTCCATTTCTGCAAAGAAGTCTGTTGGAATTTTGATTGGATTTGCATCGAATCTGTACATTGCTTTGGGTAGAATTGACATCTTAACAATATTTAGTCTTCCCATCCATGAATATGGAATGTCCTTTCGTTTATTTAGGTCTTTGATTTATTTTAAATCAATGTTTTGTAGTTTTCAGTCCTTTATATCCTTGGTTAAATTTATTCCTAGATATTTGATTCTTTTAGTTGCTATTGTAAATGGAAGGTTTTTCTTGATTTCATCTTCAGATTATTCATTACTAGTATATTGGAACACTACTGATTTTTTTCATTTTGATCTTGTACCCCACCACTTTGCTGAATTCATTTTTAGCTCTAAGAACTTTGTTGTGGATTTTTCAGGATTTTCTATATATAGGATTATGTGATCTACAAATAGGGAAAGTTTTATTTATTCCTTTCCAATTTGGATGTCTTTTATTTCTTTTTCTTGCCTAATTGCTTTAGCTAGAACTTGCAATACAATGTTTAATTACAGTGGTGACAATGGGTTTTCTTGTCTTGTTCCTGATCTTAGAAGGAAAGCTTTCAGTCTTTCACCTTTGACTATGATGTTAGCTATGGGTTTTTCATAATATGCCCTTTATCATGTTGAGGAACTTTCCTTTTATTCTTAGTTTTCTAAGTTATTTTATCAAGAAGGGGTGGATTTTGTCAGATGGCTTTTCTGCATTGAGATGATTATTTGTTTTTTTCCCCTTATTCTATTAATGTGGAGTATAATGTTAATTGATTTTATGTTGAACCACCCTTGCATACTTGGGATAAATACAACTTAATCATGATATTTCTTTTAATGTGCTGTTAGCTTCAGTTTGCTTGTATTTTGCTGAGAATTTTTGCATTTATATTCATGAGGGATTTTGCTCTGTAATTTTCTTTTCTTGTGGTATCTATCTATTTATTTATTTATTTTAAAGAAACTTTAGATTACATAAATGTTACATAAAAAAATATAGGAGATTTCCATATGCCCCACTCTCTCCCCCTCCCATACTTTCCCACACTAGCAACATCCTTCATTAGTGTGGTACATTTGTTACAATTGATGAACACATATTGAAGCATTGCCACTAACCATAGATTATAGTTTACACTCTGTCCTGCACAATTTTGTAAGTTATGACAAAATATATAATGGCCTGTATCCATCATTGCAACATCATGCAGGACAATTCCAATGTCTTAAAAATGTCCCCATATTACACCTATTTTTTGCTCACCCTCTCCTCAGAGCCTCTGGTGGCCTCTGCCTTTGTATCAATGATATGAGTTCTTCCATTGCTAGAATAATAATAATTCTGTAGTAGAATAATAGTAAGTCTACTTTAGTCCATTGTTCATTCCCCAGTCCTGAGGATTTGGGGATGATGATACCTACTCTACCTCTAATTGAGAGGGGGCTTAGATTCCATGGGGCCGATGGATGGAACTATCTTCCTTGCAGTTGCTGACTGTCTCTGTTCCTTGGGATGGGCTTTGTCCATCATCATCACCTTGTTAGTTGACCTGGATGAGTCCAATGAACTGGAGAGTAGGGTGTTGCAACTCTGCTGAGATTCAGAGCCCAACTGGCACAATGGACAGACCAAAGAATGAAGTCTCTTGGACATACACCTATCAAGTATAGTACTACTTATAGGTTCAAATAGAAGGGGCAGAAGAGCCATATGTAGGGAAACCACAAATGAGTCCATCTCTGTCACACTGGGGAGCATAAATTCCAAGGTAAGGCCCACTGGCAGGGCACCAAACTCCTGAGCTGTTTGCCCTGCTTATAGTGTCTGTATGTCTCTAGAGCCTTCAGAAGCCCCACTATTTGAGGCACTATTAACTGTGGCAGTCAATGAGATCCTCTGAGACCTGCATAAACATAACCTCTGGAATGACCTCCCAACTCATTTTGAAATTTCTTAGCCATAAAAACTCATTTGTAATTACCATTTCCCCCTTATGGTCAAGGTTCTTTTCCAGGTGCACTGCTAGTTGGCACTTGGTAATAATCCCTTGGTGCCAGGGAGGCTCATCCCCAGGAGTCATGTCCCACCCTGGGGGGAAGGTGGTGCATTTATATGCTGAGATATAAATGAGTTTGGCTTAGAGAGAAGCTCCATTTGAGCAACAAGGAGGCCCTCAGGAGGTAACTCTTGGGCAACATATAACACTAGGCTAAGTTTCAATTTCAAAAGAAAATGTTCATAAGTACAATCATCAATATCAAGGGCTCAGCACAATGGTCCATCTTCTTTCACTAGGCACTGCCCTTTCACTCAGGGGATTCTTGCTGTCCTATTAGAGAATGTAGCAGAACTCCCCATAAAGGGAATTTGAAAATCTTTCAGTTATTGTGTGGATCTCCACTCAATGTGACAATGCCCCCTAAACACTTGAGCACACTCATATGCCTTAGAGGTATGCCCCAGATGAACCCCTTCCCATGCATCCCCCCATCACTGACACCCCACACCAGTGATTCTCCCTTGCTACAGTTGTGACCATTCTGTGATCCAAAACCTCTCCAAAGATGAAGCCAAGAAAATAACCAAATAAAAATTATAAGAAAATGAAATAATAATGATAGTTTTTAAAATAACATATAAAATACCAAAAAATTTTTAAATTGAAAAAAATTTTAATAATAAATTTTTTAAGACATTATGTCTTTCATCCCTGTAAGATCTGTTGTCTTGTATGTACAGTGACATTTTCTTCTGTATATTCCCCCAGTGTCTTTTTTTTTTCATTTTATCTTCAAAGAAGCTTTAGGTTACAGAAAAGTCACAAAGAGAGTATAGAGGATTCCCATACACTCAAAGCCCTCCCCCCTTTCTCCTCTCTCCTATTAATAACATTTTACATGCAGATGGTACATTTGTTACAATTGATGTACAAATATTGAAGCATTGCTACTAACCATGATCAATGGTTTACATTATGATTTACATTTTGAATTGTACACTTTCATAAATTTTGACAAAATTCAAAATGACCTGTATCCATTATTGCAAGATCATGCAGAACAATTCCAGTGCCCCCAAAATGCCCTATGTTCCACCTATTCTATTCTTCCCTTCCCCTCCCCTCGGAACCTATGGTAACTACTAAGTCTCACTTTTTGAAGAGAAAGATTCATAGTTGCTTGCAATCTTGTGGTATCTTTATCTGGCTTTAGTATCAGGGTGATATTGGCATCATAGAATGAGTTAGAATGTGTTCCTCTCTTTTCAATTTTTAGGAAGATTTTGAACAGGATTGATGTTAATTCTCTTGTAATGTTTGGTAAAATTTACCAGTGAAGGCGTTTGGTCCTGGACTATTCTTTTCTTTGATAACTGATTCAATCTCTACTTATTGGTCTGTTGAGATTTTCTATTTCTTCTTGAGTCAGTGTAGGTGGTTTGTGTATTTCTAGGAGTTTGTCCATTTCATCTACGATATCTAATTTGTTGGTGTACATTTGTTCATATTATCCTCTTATAATCCTTTTTATTTTTGTGGAGTCAGTAGTAATGTTCTCCCTTTCATTTCTCATTTTAGTTATTTGTGCCCTCTCTCTTTATTCTTTTGTCAGTCTAGCTAAAGGTTTGTCAATTTTATTGATCTTTTCAAAGAACCAACTTTCGGTTTTATTGATTCTCTCTATTGTTTTTTATTCTCTATTTCATTTATCTCTGCATTAATCTTTGGTATTATCTTCATTCTGCTTACTTTGAGTTGAGTTTGCTCTTCTTTTTCTGGATCCTCCAGTTGTGAGGTTATGTCTTTGTTTTAAGATCTTTTTTCCTTTTCAATGAAAGTATTTAGAGTTATAAATATCCCTCTCAGTGCTGCCTTAGCCACATCCCATAAGTTTGGTATGTTCTGTTTTCATTTTTATTTGCCTCAATATATTTCTGAATTTTCATATGATTTCTTCTGACCCATTGATTGTTTAGGAGTATATTGTTTAGTTTCCACATATTTGTGAATTTTCCATTCCTCCCTGTTACTGATTTCTAGCTTCATTCAGTTGTGGTTGGAGAAAATACATTGCATGATTTTGATATTTTAAGATTTATTGGGACTTGTTTTGTGACCTAACATGTTGTCTATCTTGGAGAATGACTCATGTGTGTTAGAGTAGAATGTGTATTCTGCTGCTGTTGAGTAAAGTGCTCTATATATGTCTGTTGTGTGTGCGCATAGGGGCTACTCTGTTCCCTCCAGAATAGGGCCAGGGACCCAACCCACAATGGGAGCACAGGCTGCTCCACTGCACACCTTACCAGGGGGAGGATGGGAGAGGAGCCAGCAAGGCTGCCATTAAAAATAAAAAAAAAAAAGTTTATCTCCACCCCCCCGGATGGTTCCCTCGTCTGTCTGCGCATTGTTTTGCTTGCTGTGTCTGCTTGTCTTCTCCAGGAGGCACTGGGAACCAAACCCGGGACCTCCCATGTGGTAGGTGGGCATCCAACTGGTTGAGCCACATCCACCTCCTGTCCTACTATTCTTCAGAAAAGCAGTCTTATTCACACACTATACAGTTGATCCAAAGTGTATAATCAGTGACTCTCAGTATAATCACAGAGTTGTGCATTCATCACCACAATCAATTTTAGAACATTTTCACTGTTCCAAAAAAACCCTTACCCCTTAAACCCCCTACTAGTGACACTTAGCATTGGTGTAGTACCTTTGTTACAATTGATGAAAGATTATTAAAATATTACTAACTATAGTCTATAGTTTGCATTAGGTGTATTTTTCCCATATACCACCCTATTATCAACACCTTGTAATAGTGATGTACATTTGTTCTAGTTCATGGAAGATCATTCTTATGTTTTTGCTATTAACCATATTCATCTTCCACAACATGGTTCACTGCCCCATGTTTTAACCTCTAGCTTTCCTTCTAGTATCATACATGACTCTAAATTTCCCTTTTCAAATACAATCTCACGTGCAATTCAGTGCTGTTAATTACTCTTACCATATTTTTTAGGAGGTCCCAGGAATTGAACCTGGGACCTCGTACATGCAAAGCAGGTGCTCAACTACGGAGCTACACCTGCTCCACTCCTACCATTTTTTAAAGCTGTGTTTTCTTGATCTGGCACACCTTTAGTTACTGCAACCCCCTTTAGCTGTTTTCCAGAGTTTTTGCTAGTTGTTCAAAGATTGTTTTGAGGAACTGGACCCTGGAGAGTCTTACACCAACATCTTGGTCAATGACACCTTAACAGTTCAGAGTAATTTTTAACTTTGTTTTTGCCCAAGAATTTACCTTAACAGTTATGATTTACATAAGCATTTATTGGAAAGGGTTTGCAATGCCATCTAAGAATGACTGGAGTAGGGCAGCCAAGATGCATGCTGAAGGGAAAGGAGTAGTCAATTTAGGATTTTAAGTTCCCTGAGATAATACATGCCAATATTTAAGTTGACTATTTGTACCCACATTCTAAAGTATATAATTTTAGAAAATTTTCTAATTGCCTCATCTTTCATTTGCCTTATTCATCAACAGATGTAGATATACCTCAGGCTTATTTTTCTCTTCTTTTATATAAACTGGCTTATTCCTTATTCTAGTAGAATATTAGACTGTTTATAAAACTCTCTAAATTAATCACCCAATAGTTTAAACATAATAAACATGTGAACTGTCTCAGTTAATTGGTCCAAGAAATTGTGTTCCTCTCCAGAATCATGTATTTTTCCTTCTCACACACTTTCCCTCTCACCCTTGCTTAATGTCATAAGCAAGAAAAATTGTTCTTGACAATTGCTGAATTAATTTCCAAAATCAGAACAAGACCTTAAATAGGAATTTAAGAAATAATTCGCTGACTTGGAGGATTGAAAAAGAAGGCCTCAGATATTTAGGATTTGAGGGAAAATCCAGAAGGGAGAGATATAGTCCCTCCCCACAGGAGAGAGTCCAGTCCCATAGGGAAGATGGATTCATGACACAGAGATCCAGGCAAAGAGAAACCAGGACAAACAAGAGGCCTTGTACTGAGGTCCAGAGGTAAGTGCTGGAAGGTGGTGAAGAAATAATAGAGAAAAACCAAGTCAGAGAGTAAAGGATTAAAATGAAGGGATATGCACAAAATTCTGCATGTGTGTCTCTGTGCATGTGTTTTACAAGGAGTGGCAGGAAAGGATGGTGAAAAAGGAGCGAACTTAGATGTAGAGAAAGAAACAGAGAAAGGACCCTAAGTCTGGGGAAGAAGGCTAGGAAGGGAAAGATAGGAAAGTGTATTGTAAAGGATGATGAAAACAAGGTCACAAGCCTTTGTCCTCCCTGTCCACCTATACAAACACACACTCATCGTTGGTGGGCAAGCCAGGAGCTTTTTCCCGGGATTGAACCCGGGACCTCGTACATGGGAAGCAGGCATTCAATCACTGAGCTACATCTGCTCCCCAATGAGAGTTGTTTTTTTGTTTGTTTGTTTGTTTGTTTGTTTTCCATTTGTTTGTTTTTAAATATTTATTTATTTATTTCCCCCCTCCCCCATTGTTTTTGTGCTTGCTGTCTGCTCTCTGTGCCCCTTCCTATGTCTGCTTGTCTTCTCTTTAGACAGCACCAGGAACTGATCCTGGGACCCTCCAGAGTGGGAGAGAGGCTCTCAATCTCTTGTGCTACCTCAACTCTCCGGTCTGCTGCGTTTCTTATTGTCTCTCCTCTGTGTCTCTTTTTGTTGCATCATCTTGCTGTGCCAGCTCTCCACTCAGGCCAGCACTCCTGCACAGGCCAGCTCACCATGTGGGCCAGTTTGCCTTCACCAGGAGGCCCTGGGAATCGAACCGTGGACCTCCTATATGGTAGATGGGAGCCCAATCGCTTGAGCCACATCCACTTCCTTGTTTGTTTGTTTTTTAGGAGGTACAGGGTATTGAACCCAGGACCTCGTACATGGGAAACAGGAGCTCACCCCACTGAGCTACATCCACTTCCCAATGAGAGTTGGGTGTTTTTTTTTGTTGTTTGTTTGTTTTAGGAGATACCCGGGATCAAACCCAGGACCTTGTACATGGGAAGAGGTGCTCAACCCCTTGAGCTACATCTACTCTCTGCCAGTAGCTTTTTGCAAGGCAATTTGACCCATGTGAAATATGCCTTCAGGGTTCAGAAGAATGAAAACGAGTGGTCTTTCCTTGCGGCTTTAGACCTTTAATAAGGAACGCTTACAGTTAAGTCCACTCTAATATGAAATAATAGGAACTCACCACCTTCAACAGCATAATGGGCTTCAAATCTCTGAAGAGTTATTACACAGAGGACAGCTAGCAGCTACTCTTTTTTAAAAAATGGCTAATCCTGTATAGCACAGTAACAATCACATGACTATGTGGATTGATGTGAAAGAATGTGGATTTGTGTGAAAGAATGCTAGAATAAGAAAGTCGCAATTTTGAAATCATAAAGACACAGATGACTCAGGCAAAGGTCATCAATGTAAGCAGCTATTCTTTATTCTTTTTGAGGAAATAAAAACCAGGAGGAAATAGAATGAAACTGCAAAGGTAAGACCTGACTTACATAGAAGGAATAATTTCCCGAGTGAAATGAGTCCCCTTCTTGGAAGTCTTTAGGGCCAGTCTTTAATTAACACTCATGCATCTGGGATGACTTAGGTGCCAATTAGTTAACCTTATTGGAAATATGCTAAAAGCAATGTTTCATCGTATAACTCAAATGTTTCCTCATCTGTAAAATGGGTAAATTAATAATGCTTCACAGAGATGTTATATGAGAAAACGCATAGCCCTGTGACAGAGCCCTAGTAGTTGTTAAATAAATATGCTAGAGTTCTTTCCTCAGTAATTGTTGATCCCTCCTTTGTTCCTCCTAGTTTTCCGTAAATATAAAATGGATTTGGGCTGCATATCCTTTGGAGAACTAGGTGTGAAGATCAAAGGCATTCAATGGACGGGAAAATATTTAGAAACTGTAAACCACCATACAAATATAAGTCATTAAAATCTCTGTGAACGTGTTTTGCCAGCTGCTAAAGCATGACTGTCTTGTTGTAGCCCCCTCTTATTACAGACCAGTGTCTGTTTCATGAACGTGGGCCGTATCCATAACCCTTTCCCGACCTGGAACAAAGCACTTGCAAAACTGACAAAAAAAGAAGGGCAAACCTTAAAAACTTAAACTTCCCTGAGGATGGATCAGTCCTAGCATGTGAGAAAAAAGAACATAAACTATGAGTTGGTTGATTGGGCCTGCGTTCAAATCTTACTGCTATTACCTAACTAACATCTTGAACCTCAGATTCCTTATTTGCAAAATGGAGTAAAGTATTAGCTACCACTTGGATTGTTTTAAGGTTTTAATAAGATAAAATATATAAAAGGATAAGGTGTTGGTGGTGGGGTGGTATACGGGAATCCTGTATTTTATGCATGATGGTTCTATTAAATCCACAACTTCTCTAATTTAAAAAAAAAGGCAAAAAAAAAAAAATTAAAAAGCCCTGGCATATTGAGGATAGTCTTAAGTATTGGCTCCCTTTCCTCCTCCCCTTTACATGAGATGCATTGAATCCTATTATAGGTCAGGGTTCTGCTTGGAGACAGGAGGATGTACACATTGCTCTCTAAAAAGTTAGGATTTAAAGCAATGTCTAAAGGGCAGTGTCCAAAGGACTGCTGCCCTTTGCACAGAAGGGCCATCTTTTCCCTAATCTGTTTCTCTCTTTCAAAGTGTTCTTCCCCAACAGAGATCTCTCATTTCCTTCCTGGATTTGCTGCACCACTTTAAATGGTTCCTGGCCTCAAATTATCCACTGGGCCTGCTTTGTCCAGGAGAATGGGGAGAGTACTGGCAATTAAAAGAGGATACGTTCACCCTGAGCTTGCCCAGCTCATCTCAAAAATTGGTCTAATACAAGTACATGATCGTTTTCAAAGAGATTCTGCTCCTGACACTCTTTTGTAGGGAAAGAAGGAAGGAGAGTGGAGGGAAAGTCGAAGCCTGCAGGTGTGTTCCCATGTGCATCAGCAGGCACACACATTAGAACACACGTTTGAATGGATATGTGTTAGTGGAGGGGAAGGTGCATGTGACTTGTATCTTGACAGGTCTGATAACAGATGAATGTATGATTAGTGAGTTATACATGGGATAACTGTTGAGGTGTAGTGTATGCAGATGGTAAGAACAAATGTCTATCTACAGCATGGCATGGGTGCTAAGGACACATGTATATTGTCTATGTTTGTGTTTGTTGCTGGGGAACGTGAAGACAAAAAGCAGATAGGACCCAGTTGCTAAGTTAAAGTGGAAAAACAAAGCAAATTTAGATAAACAGATAGATTTGATAGCTAGTTAGCTTTAACTGAATTTCCCATATATCTTAGGCAAAAAGCTCACTTTTCCATTCTCAATCTGTTTCTCGGTCCAATCTTTAGACTAAACCACTAAAGTATAAGCATCATGAGGGTAAAGGTCTTTATCTTGCTAACTGATATTGTTCAACACCTAGAATAAACAGTACCTGGCACATATTGGATGCTCAGTGAATATCTGATAAATGAATAAATGATTTATTTAAACCATCCCTGGGCCCATTCTGATCCTATCAATTAATGGGGGAGTTGAGACATTGGCAAGAACAGAACTATAATCAGCTGGGCACTAATCCTCGAGGATGAAAAGGCATATGAAGAATGAAGATGGAAGAATTAAATCCAGACAGGCTTCTTGGAGGGGTGCAAATGTAGAACACAGAACTGTCAACATGTCTATATGTGTGCTTACCCATTGAGTATTTTATGAGTGTCTACTGTATGGAGATTTTGGTATTAGATGATGTGGTTACGAAGATGAACAAGCTGTGGTCTTGAGATGTACATTTTGGTGACTATCAAAGTTAAGCAACCACTATAAAATGGGACATAGGCCTTAGTAAAGGTTTAGAAGAAGCGTTACGAGAGCAGCTAGGAGGAGTGAATAACTGCCTGGGAGAGGAGGTGACATTTGAGCTGAGGTTTGAAGCATGAGTTCTTCCTCATTTGCCAAGTGAAGACAAGGAAGGGGCTTTCCAAGCAGAGTAGGGCGAAGTCCATAGCAGGCTGTGGGAGCAAGAAGAGGCTCCGCTTGTTGGGCATGGTGGGCAATGACACAAGAGGATGCATACGGAACCCAAGCTTTTAAGTACAAAGAGTTGCTAGAGATTGTGTCTTAAAGCAGATCATCATATGCCAAAAACCTAAGGGCACACATGTTATATCCCGACTGCACATGCGTCATTGCTTTCACACTTTTTAATCAATAGCAGAAAGAAGGTAATGTGTGGATAAAGGTATTAAGAAGTTAGGTGGAGTTTTTTCTGAGACAAGATCAATTGAAAAGAGTTGTAAAATGCATAGGAGAGGAAAAGAGGAAATAACTGTTGAATATACTATCTCAAAGAACATAAATCCACATAAGGGCAGATAGCACACATATAGAAAAATGGCTTCAAAATACTTACAAAGCAACATATAAATAAGTGCAAATGAATACAGTACAGACTAAGTTCCCTGGTGCTGTGTGAACATAGAATAAAAGATGAGCCTACTGGGCAACCAGGGAATGCTTCCTGGAGGAGGGAAATACAATGATTGGAAACAATGGGATTAAGTGTGTACAAAATAGAGTTACTTGGTAATTAATCAACACAAGTTCAAAATATAGACATACGAGTACGAAAATTGTCAGGGACCAGCCAAAATTTGTCCCTCATGACTCACTCCCAGGCTGGGCTGGTTTTATGCCTACTACATTGAACACCTTGCTCATTTGGCTCTCTGAACAGTCTGTTTTCATTTCCTAAGCTGCTGATGCCCCTCAGATGCTCCATTCAGTTTCTCATAGACAATCTTGACTCTCAGATTTCCTGTGGCTCCAGGAGTATGGGGGTCAATTTGCCCTAGACCATAAGAAGGCAATTATCCAGATAATTTGGGCATCAGCCCCACTTCTTTTGAATAATTGGGGTCATCTACCCAATTTTCAGCTTCCCAGATTCCTGGTGGTTGACCGTCCCAAGACAGGCACATGCAGAACCTATTTATGTGAGTACTTAATGTGACAGTTTGAAGTTCTTTTATGAATTCCCAAAAGAAAAAGATTATGTTTTTGAACTAATCCATTCCTGTGGGTGTGAGGCGTGACACAGGTTGGGTTTCTGCCCTCTTGCTGGGCCTTTTATAAATGGAGACACAGAGGAAGAGACACACAGGAAAAGGGAGCTCTGCTATTTTGACCCAGCCATGTGACAGAGAGGACTCCACGTTCACCTACAGCAGCAGAAAGGCAGAGAAGCCCTGCGAGGCTGAGAGAGGTCCCCGAGTATGGAATTAGCAGAGGTCAGAGGCTCGGAAGGAGGCCTCCGAGGGGCTGGACCCAAGCAGCAGCTCAAGAGATGAGCACTGTCATGTGCTTGATCACCACGTGGCAGGACACCAGGGTCACCAGCAGCTGACTTTGGTGAGAAACCATCTCTGATGGTGCCTTGATTTAGATATTTCATGGCTTCAGAACTATAAGCTTTATATATATTAAGGTTTATTAATATACTAATATTAATAGTAATATTAAAATTATTTTTTTTATTTATTTCTCCCTTCTTTTTGGAAGCACCGGGAACCGAACCTGGGACCTCCTATGTGGGAGGGAGGCACCCAATCACTTGAGCCACCTCTGCTCCCAGAACTATAAGCTTTTACTCCAAATAAAATTTCCATTATAAAAAGCCATTTCTGGCTGCATTGGCAGCCTTTTGGCAAACTGATGCAATGTCCAATAAAATGCAGCTGTGTTGACATCATGTCGGGTTCTTTGGGTCTCTCAACCACATTTTTTATCTACCATTTGGTTTGACATACACAGCAATCTTCAGCTTATATCAATTTCCTGTAGGTGGAAGGGTTAGACAAGTTCATGGTTTTATTTGTTAGGTTTGAAATTGACTTTCACTGACCTAGAAAAAGTGAGTATGAGAGATTCCTCATCATGGGGATCTCTAAGCTGGAAGACCATTAGAGTAGATTCCTGTCTCCCCTAAAGGTAGATTTTGAGAAATATTTAAGAGTTAAAACTGAGAGGATTTAGTAATTTAAATAATGGTGGAGGGTGAGGAGAAGGGAGAGGAAGGAGTGAAAAATAAAGACTAGGCATTATTCACAACTGCCTAAAGGTGGAAGCTACATAAATGTCCATCAACCAAAATATGGATTTTTAAAAATGTGCATTATACATACAACGGAATATTATGCAGCCATAAAAAAGAATGAAGTTCTGGTACATGCGACAACATGGATGAACCTTGAAGACATCATGTTGAATGAAATAAGCCAGACACAAAAGGACAAATATTGTATGACCTCACTCATGTAAAATAATTAGAATATGTAATTTGTAAAGTCAGAAATTAGAATACAGGTTACCAGGGGCAGGGGTGAGGGTGGGGAGTAGGGAGTTAATGCTCAATTAGTACAGAGTTTCTGTTTGTGGTGATGAAAAGTTTGGTAATGGAACACGGTGATGGCAGCACAACGTTGTGAATGTATTTAATACCACTGAATTGTATACTTAAAATTGGCTAAAACAATTAATTTTAGGTTGTATATATATTTTACCAGAATAAAACTGTACAACACAAAGAGTGAACCCTAATGTAAACTATGGACTATAGTTAATAACATAATTATAATAATATTGTTTAATCAATTGTAACAAAGATATCATATTAATGCAAAATGTTAATAACAGGGAATACTTTGGGGGAAGAGGAGGATATGAGAACTATGTACTTTCTCATGATTTTTCTGTAAACTCACAAATGCTCTAATAAAAATAAATAGAGGAGCAGATGTGGCTCAAGCGGTTGGGCACCTGCCTCCCACATGGGGAAACCCGGGTTCAGTTTCTGATGCCTCCTGAAAAAACAAGAACAAACAACAAGCAAAATAGGTGAGATAGTCAACTCAGGGGAGCCGATGTGGCTCAGCGGTTGAGTGCCAGCTTCCCACATACAAGGTCCTGGGTTCAATCCCCAGCCCCTGGTACCTCAAAATGAATAAATGAATGAATAAAATAAATAATAAAAGAATAATGACCAGGTTTCTGGCTCAGGCGACTGGGTGTCCCCAACTGAAATAAATGAATACAAAGGAAAGAGGAGGTTTAGGGGAAGCAGATGAGTTCGACTTTTGTTTTAAAGATTTATTTATTTATTTATCCCCCCCTTCCTGCTTGTGTTTTACTGTGTCCATTCGCTGTGTGTTTCTTCCGTGTCTGCTTATCTTCCCCTTGCTGTGAGGTCCCGCTGCATCAGCCCACCGCGCCTCGCAGGCTGGCCTGCCCTCACAAGGAGGCCCCGGGAAGCGAACCCTGAGTTCAACTTTTGAGCACATTTGAGCTACTTGTAGGTAGACAGCAGCTGGATAGTTTAGTTTGTACTAGCTCTGTGTAATTACCCAGGTTTATTTCATTCTCATGTAGCCTACATCTCCCACCATATTTCATGTCCTCAGAGGATACGTAATTCCTTTAATATCCACCTGCAGAGGACCATGTGTGGGTCCACACAAAATGGGTGGCTAATGTCTGATGTTGATTGATAGGCTGGGAAGAAAGAAATATTCTAATGCCCTTTCAGAGCAATCTCCTCACTCACAACTCCAATGCTCTTTTTGGGGGTGGGGGGTGAGGGGAGGGCAGGGTGTTTCCTTGGACAGTCCAGTCCAGTCTAATATAGATGAACAGCTTTGCTGCTTCAGTCTATTCTTCTTCTTTTTTAAATGGTTCTGTTGTGTCTGTTCATCAGGGTTCTTTTTTAGTTGTTAATCTACTATTAAACTGAAGATAGGGAATATGATTTCAGAAGTCTGTCATCGTGACCACATTCCTTTTTATTAAACTTTATGCCATAAAATGGATTAAGAGCCAAACCCAGCTGTCTATATCAAATAGTGACAAGAGGACACAAGGCAAAGACTGTTCCAAGAGTACTGAGACTTCAAACCATCTAATTTGGGTACAGACAAGCCCCTCCCATACCTTAAGGAACACTAGGTTTAATTCTTATTTTCCCATTTCCTCTGCCACATCTCCATCCCGAAGTTCTCAGACTCACAAACTTGGAGCTATTTTTTAAATTCCTCCTTAATCTTTGCCATACACAGTCAAGCCATTCACAAATTTTTCTCATCCCTCCACCTTATTATCTCTCTTGGATTCTACTCTTCTTTCTTGGTCCAGTTTCCCTAGAAATAAGAATCTGAACCAAAAGTTTATGTGATAATATTTTATTGAGGAATACAATCCCAGGGTCGCAAGAGTGAAGGATAAGGAGAGCAAAGCAGAAAAAAGAGAGAGCAAGTGAAAGGAATGCATTACATAGCTGGCCAAAGCTTCATGAAAAGTTGATTGCTTTATATCTAGAAGGATGTCTTCAGGGGGCCCATAGGAAGCAACTGCATCCCCAAAACAATCTATCCAGGTGAAAGAAGGGAAAAAAATTTAACTGCTTGCTCCCATTATTCAGGTTTTGTCTCCTAGGATGTTAACTACCCTACACTTCTGAGTTACGCGTATGTGCAGTACACAAGTTTCTTAAACCTCACTGGCAACACAGAGGCCCCAGGGTAGAGGACAAAAGATGCACAGCATAGGTGTGAGGTGAGGCTACAGTTTGCACACCCATAAGCAATACGAGGGACCTCACTTAGCCATAACCCAACTCCACTGCCTTCCAGCAGCAACAGCTAATCCAGCCAGAAGGCAAGGCAAGGCATGGATCTGGCGCGGCCCATAAATGGAATCTTCTTTACCGTTTTAAACAGTCCTAAACCTGGTCTAGAACCAAATTGGTTATGTCTGGATTATTTTAACAAACTCCTAGCCAGCTTTCATGACTCCACTCTTTCCCTTCTTAAAATTAACCTCGTTGCTGGCAAGAAATCAACAATCCATAAAAAGCTGTTTTCATGGGGTCCCCTTGTTATGAAACGGCTACATTTGTTCATCAAAACAAATCAGAACTCCTCAATTTGGCCTTAACTCATTTCTTGGTGTGTTTCTTCCCTCCTCCCCCCACTGCCCCCATCCCCCTCCTTATAGTGGTTTCTAAATGGAATCTCTTCTCTGGTTCAAGTACTCTGTCTTTCATTCATGACATACTCATGCAAAACTTCAAGCCTTCGTATCAGAAAAACTCCTTCCTCTCCACTAACTCAAATTTCTCTCCTTATAAAAATAATAATAGCTAAGACTTCTTGAGCTAATTATGTGCCAGACATTGTGCTAAGGGTTTTACATGGATCATCTGTTAATCTTTAGAAAAACCCTTTCAGGTGGATACCATTATTATCTACATTTTTTACAAACTAGTTACTATTTGGGAAGGTTGGGTACAATACTTTGCCCAAGATTATAAGCTAATAAATTGCAGAGTAATGATTTGAACCTTGGTTTGTCTAAGTGCTACATGAAACTCCTTATTTGCAGGAAGACTTCCCTTGTTAACTCAATCCAGTAGTGATAACTCTATTGCTCTATGACTGCTCAGTACATCATTCTACTTTGCAACTTAAAAAAAAAAAAGATTTATTTATTTTACTTTTATACATTTTAACCCCCCCACCGCCCCGTTTTTTCTGTTTTGTGTCCATTCACTGGGCAATTCTCTGTGCCTGTTTCCTGCCTTCTCTTCTCATCCTTCTCCTCCTGTCTTCACCGGGATTCGATCCTGAGAACCTTAGATGTGGGAGAGAGATGTCCTACCGCCTGTGCCACCTTAGTTCCTGTTTTTTCGGCGCATCTCGTCTTGGCTCTCCCTTGTGTCACTCTCCTGTTACGTCATCATCTTGCTGCATGGCTCTGTGGGGCCTGGCACGCCCGTGCGCAGGGACTGGGGGCTCACCTGCTCACGGGGCCTGGTGACCCGCATGCCTTCTATATTTCTTTTTATTTTACTGAGAGGTCCCAGGGGTCAAACCCAGGTCCCTCCATATGGGGGACAGACGCCCAACCATTTGAGCCACATCCGCCCCCTACTTTTTACACATTACTTTATTAAGTATTCTAAAGTCTTTTGCGTTGTAGTTGATATGTGTGTGTCTAAGAGAGCTCTACTTTTTGGCCCTGGGAGTACAGGAAAACTATACTTACAGACCAGAGTTTCAGGGATAACTTTGTATAAAACAATGGTGTGGATGATGAACCCACTCCTAGATTCTTCCCCCTAAGACATAATGAAGTTAGATATGGCCCAGGTAAGAGGTAAGGGGCTGACTTACAAAAATGGATTAAGAAAAAATAGTGATCTTTATGTAGAAAGATAAAATCTGAAGGGTAGAATATGATTAAAATAGATGAAAACAGATGAAAAGTTATGAAGGCTCTGATTGTGGGTGAATATAATAATTACCAAATCCTGAAATAATGGAACAAGAAAGGAAGATTTTGAAACCTAAAAGAAGAAACTGTTTTATATTCATGTAGCAGACTAATGGAACTCATTATCCTAAAAGAAGTGATGCAACCTGAAAACTCAACAATTTCTAAAATGATGTAGATGAATTTCATGTGTGAGGGTGGCAGTATGAAGATGGCAATATAAAGTTGATACATTCCCTTTTTCCTCTTGGAAACTGCCAAAAAATAACAACAAGGAGAACGAGAACTTTTCAATGAAGCTAGAAAGAGCTGAAGAAAGAAATAGCTAGAAGGGTACCAAAAGAAGTGGTGATTGAGCAGTATTAGGGAGGATGTAAAGAGAGGATGCACCTAGCTGCAGATGTAAAGAATCAGCAAAATGCACTGCTTCAAGGAGCAGACCTTGAGTGCAAATCCAAAATCTCTCACAACAGGAGGCTGAGATATACAGATTGGAAACAGAAGTTTCTCTGGTCCCAGTTTGGTTGGGAGAAACAAAGAAACGGGGCTGAAGAAATCACAAAAACTAGCTCTATTTTTTAGAAAACTCTGTGAAGGGGGAGAAGAAAAATTGTGTTTTGTGACTAGCCTAGTAGCAACCTATATCCATTGGCTGGTGAAATATAAAGGATAAAATGTAAGGATAAAAATTCATACATAAAACTTTGGGTTATAAGAGGAAAATTCCTCATAGCCTGGAATCCTGAGCCCCCATCAACTTAGTCTTCAAACTAATGGCTGGTACGGGGAAAAGCTGTCTCATTCAGAGAGAAGTGATCATAAGGAACAGGCTTCCCCAGAAGGTAGCAGGAAAGGATAAAGAGATTTATTTATTTATTTATTTTTTAGGTACCAGGTCCCTGGGATGAATCCCGGGGACCTCCTATGTGGGAAGCTGGTGCTCAACCACTGAGCCACATCAGCTTTCCTGAGTTGGTTTATTCTTATTGTTTTTGCTTTTTGTTTTTTCAGGAGGCACCGGGAACTGAACCCAGAACCTCCCATGTGGGAGGCGGGTGCTCAACTGCTTGAGCCACATCTGCTCCCTAAATTCTTCTTTAAAGAAAATGAAACAACATGGAGATTAGAAGTAGTAGGACCAAACAGAAGCCCCAGGGGGAGAGAAAAAGTGGTGAGGAGAAAATATTTAAAGAAACAAAGAGGAGATACTTGCCAGAATTAACGATGAAAGACCTTAGATTGGAAGGCTTCATAGAAGGCCATATAGAGCAGACAAGCAAAAATGCACACTTAAATACATTGTAGTGAATTTAAAGAACATCAAAAACAGAAATTTAAAGGTGAAAGAACAGATCACTAATAAAGGAAAAAGCAACAGGCTGACATTAGCCTTCTCAATTGAACATAGGATGGAAGAAAAATTGAACATAGGATGGAAGAAACAGTGAAGTAATATCTGTAGAGCATTGCAGGAAAAGAACTTTGAATCTAGAATATTAGTTCTACTGGGTTGTTATTTAATTGTGATAGAATAATAAAAATATTCTCAGGTATACAAGGCCTTAGAAGGTTGGCCATAGAGAGACCCATATTGAAAAGACTATTGGGAAAAAGTACTCAAATGAAAAGAACACTGCAAGAAAACTTGGAAAGTAAGAGCAATTAAATATTTTGGTAACATGTATTATTGTGTTTTTTTTTAAAAAAAGCTAGAATTAAACAAAAGAAAAAGAAGGTGTACCCATGAAACTATGAACTGAAAACCCAAAAGATAACAACATGGTAGAGGAATGGGCTACAGAAGACAAAGGGACCCAACAGCATGTTAAACAACTTGTCCTGTTAGGACCTGAGATAATGATATATTTAAGAAATTAAAAGGGGTAAAAAATGTGAATATGCATATTAAGTTAATAGCAAAATTATAAGAACCAAAATAGAATGTAAAACTTCTAAAGGAGCAGCAGAAAACTTGATCTAGCAAATAGAAAACAGGAAAGACAAAAAACTTTAAACTTAGATATGATAGTATGCTCTTCAGTATTCTTAACTTGCATGTATCGGTGTTCATTCATTTTTATTGTTGAGAAGTGTTCCATTGTATGAAGACACTACAATTTGTATATCCATTCACTTGCTGATGGACATTTGGGTTGTTTCCAATTTTTAACTATTAGGAATAAAGCTGCTATGAACATTTGTGTACAAGTCCTTGTGGAAAATTATGAGTTCATTTATCTGGATAATTACTTAAGAATCTAATTGCTGGATTTTATGGTAAGCGTAAGTTTAATTTAATAAGAAACAGCTAAATTGTTTTCCAAAGTGGTTGTACCATTTTCCATTCTCACCAGTTCAAGTTGCTCCACATTTTCACTAACAGGTGGTATTGTCAGTCTCTTTATTTTGAGCCATTCTAGTGAGTATGTAGTGATATCTCACTATGATTTTAATTTTAATTTCCCTGATAAATAAAGATTTGAGCAACTCTTTTTGTGCTTACTGGCCATTTGTGTATCTTCTTTTGTGAAGTGTCTGTTTAAATCTCTTGCCCATTTTTAAATTAGATTGTTTGTCTTGTTATTGAAAGAGTTCTTTATATATTCTCATACAAGTCCTTTGTAAGAGATTTGTATTTGTGAGTGTTTTCTTATAATCTGTGTATTATCTTTTCATTTACTTAATGGAATCCTTCAAAGAGCAGAAGTTTTTTTTTTAAGAGCAGACGTTTTTAATTTCAAAAAAGAATTTATCATTTTAAAAGTTTATGGTTCATGTTTTTTTGTGTGCGTATACTATCTAAGAAATCTTTACCTACTCCATGATTGTGAAGATTTTCTGTTACATTTTCTTCTAGAAAAGTGTTGACTCCATTTCAAGTTAATTTTTGTGTCTGATGTGATCTGAAGTTCAAAGTTCTACTTTTTTCCAAATGTATATCCAGTTATTCCAGCACAACTAGTTAAAAGAGTATCCTTTCCTATGTTGAATTACCTTGGCACCTTTATTAAAAATCAGTTGAGGGAAGCAGATGTGGCTCAAGCGATTGGGCTCCCATCTACCATATAGGAGGTACAAGTTTTGATTCCCGGGGCCTCCTGGTGAAGGCAAGATGGTCTGCACAGGAGTGCTGGCCTGAGCAGAAAGCTGGCGCAACAAGATGACACAATGAAAAGAGACACAGAGGAGAGACAATGAGAGATGCAGCAGACCAGGGAGCTGAGGTGGCGCAAGAGTTTGAACGCCTCTCTCCCACTCCAGAAGGTCTCAGGATCAGTTCCCAGTGCTGCCTAAAGAAGAAGGCAAGCAGTCACAAAAGAACATACAGTGAATGGGCACAGAGAGGAGACAGCAAGCGCAAAATAACAAGGGGGACAGGGGGAGAGAAATAAATAAATAAATCTTTTTTAAAAAATCAATTGAATACTTACCTGGGAGGTATCTGGCAGGGGGAGATACCATGATCACGAAGGTAGTTTTCCCAGGGTGAGGCTTATCCATTGCACTACAGATGTGCCAACCCCTGCGCTTTTCACAAATGTGGGAAACTCTGCTGCATAATTTGTGGTATAATTTGTGGTAGTGGGGGACAACGTTCACACTCTCCCCTGAAAAAAAAAGAAAAAAAAACCACCAAATCAATTGACCAAATATGTGAGTCTATTTCTGGGTTCTCTGTTCAGTTCCATTGATATATATCAGTCCCATTGATATATGATATATATGTATGTATATAGTATGTATGTACATATATGTCTATCCTTAAATGAATACTACACTGTTTGATTACTCCAGCTTTACAGTAAATCTTGAATCCAAGGAAGTCCTCCAACTACTTTTTTTTAATTTTTTTTATTTACTTGATCCATTTTAAAACCCCCCTTCCCCATTTGTTGTTTTTGTGTCCATTCGCTGGGCAATTCTTTGTGTCTGTTTCATCTCTTCTCATCTTCCTCCTCCAGTCTTCACCAGGATTCGATCCTGAAGACCTCCGATGTAGGAGAGAGGTGTTC
>JAQZBX010010585.1:21881-44200 GCA_029593785.1 Cabassous unicinctus | reverse complement strand
CCTTCCTTCCTTCCTTCCTTTCTTTTCTTTTTACAGAACCAGACCCAACAATCATATTGGCCTGAAACAGCACTGGTGCACTGAGAAGCTGTGTTGAACTGTCAGAGTGGTACTGTGAAGGGCGAGCTCGCGGAGAGTTCTGTGCACCACCTCCAAGGAAGCCTCTGTGGAAGCCACCACCTCTGCAAGCTTGAGGCCCAGTACCTGAGGCTGCTGTTGATCAATGGAGACAGTGGTTTGGAAGATGAAATGAACCAGGAGTGGAAGCAGAGCGAAGATGATCTCTAGCCACCTAGGTACCTCTGGCTTGTCTATCATTGTCTGAGCACCGTCACCTTCTTAGAGTAATGGCCTGTGCTTCATTCTACATTCTGAATCTCATGTGAGTTCCTCTCATTGGCCAACTTTAGCCTAGAATTATACATGGAAAATAGTCCTCAGCCTTGGATAGGGACAATGGTGCCAATTTAATGACACACAATCCAGAAGAGTCACTTTGGTTTAGTTTTTGTTACATGAAACCAGATGCAATCCTATATAGTAAAAGGTAACATTGATTACCTGTTGGTGAAGGTCTTATGAGTGGTTTTAACTTTTTGTTCATTTTACTTATCTGTATTTCGTAAGGGTTTTGAATGAAATAACATGGATTATTGTATAAGTCAGTCAAAGAAGTGCTGATGCAAAGTACCAGAACTCTGTTGGCTTTTATAAAGAGTATTTATTTGGGGTAGAAGCTTACAGTCACAAGACCCTAAAGAGTCCAACTCAAGGTACCCTAAGAGGTGCTTTCTCACTCAAAGTCATTGGCCATGTATTGAAGCAAGATGGAAGGTGATGTCTGTGAGGATTCAGCCTGCCTTCTTCCTCTTAAGGCTCCATGGTCCCAGCTTCTTCCAATCTCAGCTGTAGGCTAGTATAAGGCTCATCTCTTTCCTGGGGCTCATTTTTTCTGGGCTCAGCTGCTCTGCTCTCTTCACAAGGTCAGCTATAGACTATCAGGCTCATCTCTCTTCCCCGGGCCTCTGCCTTGTCTAATGAGCTGTCTCTCTTTCTCTGTGTTCTTCTCTGTGTGTCTACTTCCGTGTGAGTGTCTTCTATCAGCCCACCAAGGGGGTGGGCACTCAACACTGAGTCACACTCTAATGATGTGGTTGAATTAAAGCCCTAATCTTAACATAATTTAAACAGACAGGCTCAGCTGAATCTAATACAATTAAAGGGTTATCATGCTCAGAGGAACAGACCAGTTTACAAATATAATCACTGTCTCTTTTTGGAATTCATAAATAATATCAAACTGCCACAATTATTTTTGTAGTTATAAAAAGACATCTCATTTAAAAAAAAATCTTCCTCCCTCCCTCCCTCCCTTCCTCCCTCCCTCCCTCCCTCCCTTCCTTTCTTTCTTCCTTCCTTCTTCCCTTCCTCCTTTCCTCCCTTCCTCCCTTCCCTCCTTCCCTCCTTCCAATTCAGTTTGAAAGCCATTAGGTGGACCAAGCAAGGTGGATGTCTCTGTGGAGTGGGGACTACAGTGCAGCATGGGTATTGGGGCTCAGGTAGAGTGAAGAGTGAAGAGTAACTTGTGCAGGGTTGGGTGTCAATGACAGCAGCAGCCTCATGTGGAATGGTAGCAACTCAGCATGGAATGCTGGAGCTGGAACAAGGTGAGGAAAGTGCCTATGCATGGGGATAAAGCCTGAGCAATGTGAAGAGGGTATCAATGGGGCTGAGGCAATAACAAAGGAAGATTTATATATTGGGGAGACTGATCAAGTAAGCAAATATATTGAAGCTAAGGAGAGCCAGGTTTCTCACTGTCAGAGAATATAGCTACAAACATAGAAGGGGAGAAACTCAAATTAACCCTGTGATGTAGAATTGAAATTGAAGTATCAATGTAAACTCATTCTTTTCAATATATCTAGATAGATATAGAAATAAAAAGAGATGTGTCTCTCTCTCCATTGAGAGGTGCCAGCAGTAGTGACACTCCAATAGTGATGAGCATATTTAACACCCAGATTTTGGTTTCTAAATACCACTCTCCACTAAAAGGAACCAAGGGTCCTTGGAGAAATGACTAACTCCATGGCTGGGTCAAGAAAGATATTTTGTGGCATATCTTGTCATACCAAAATATCTGAAAGTATACAAAGAATGATGGAGGTATGTCAAAAGGACACATAAGTTAGCTTGAAGGGGCTCACATTGACCAAATCTGGGGCAATTCTTTTTTGAGTTACCAGGGGCTGGGGATTGAACCCAGGACCTTATATGTGGGAAGCCAGCACTCAATCACTGAACCACATAGGCTCCCCTGAGTTGGTTATTTCATTTGTTTTGCTAGTTGTTTGCTTTTTAGGGGGCACTGGGAACCAAACCTGGGACCTTCTATGCGGGAAACATGCACTCAGCAGCTTAAGCCACATCCACTCTCTCAATTTTTATTTTGATGCTTAAAATAACAAAGCAATGGATTATAACCCATTAAATAACACAGGAATCCATGAGTCAATACTGTTAAGTAAGAAATGAAAGGGGTGGGGAGAGGAGAAATCTTTCCTTTATAATGGAATACCAACTGTTGGATATAGAAGGACTGATGAAATTAGAAAGTAACCATTTGGCAACCATCATAGTGTTAAATGAATTGGCAAGGACCTGGAGGCAATTTGTCCGTATATGTCTAAAGCGAAGGCCAGCTTATCTGTACATGTTGAAATCGCCCACATAAACCTAAAACAAGTTATCTACGAGACAAGTTATATGAGACTCTCTGACCTTGCACAACTGCTAAGACATTCTGACATTGTCAGAACCTGAGTCTTGATTTCCCCAAAACCAGGACATTTGTCAGGGATAAATAAGTTTTGTTAGTTAGCATTCCATCCTTTTATAAGTCTTCATTTTCCTCTCCCCCTCCACCACCACCTCCTCCTCCTCCTCTTCCTCCTTTTAACCAATTATATTTTTCTTTGTGTAACCTCATTGTATTTACTATATAAGCTGCCTCTTTCTCAGGGAAAATGGAACACTTTTGTCTTGGCTTTGAGCATTTCCCAATTTGCAAATTGTCTTCTTTTGATAAATTCTCTCTTTTCTAAATTCCTAAAATTTGTCTTCTATTTGACAATAGCAATAATTAATTCAGTAAAGAAACGTCAATGGATGCTAAAATTAATAGGTGAAGCGGGATCTCACAGCAGGGGGAAGATAAGCAGACAGGGAGAAGACGCACAGCGAATGGACGCGGCGGGCACAAGCAGCAAGGGGGGGATGAATAAATAAATAAATAAATCTTAAAAAAAAAATTAATAAGTAAAAACGTGTTGAGGGATGGAATATTTACCTAGTCTTAAAATGTCACTCCACAAAATACTTATGGATTGCAGAGAGGAAAAGAGTGACTTTATGCTGGTAAAGTCTGGCAGACATCACCTCAACAAAGTGAGCAAGGTTAATATCCCTAGTAATGGGAAAATCAAGAATTGTGTACCACTTGACAGGAGGCAACAAAAAGAATACAGCATCACTTTGGTGCTGTAATTGCCAAAGATGAATATCCTAAATCTAATCATGAGGAAACATCAGACAAGCTCAAATTGAGCAACATTCTACAGAATAACTGTCCTGTAATCTTAAAAAATGTCAAGGTCATGAAAGTCAAGGAAAGAATGAGGAATTAACCCCTGGACCAAATGACACTAAAGAGATGTGACAACTAAATTTGAAGTGTGATCCTAGATTGGCTCATTTAGCTATAAAGGACATTCCCGGGACAAATAGTGAAAATTGATAGGCTGTTGAAGATTAGATGATGGTATGTATCAATGTTAATTTCCTGATTTCCTTGGTTGTATTGCAGTTATGTATCCGAATGTGCTTCTTTGTAGAAAATACACACTAAAGGGAAGCGGGAGTGGCTCAGTCGACAGAGCCCCCGTTTACCATATGGGAGGCCCCGGGTTCATTTCCCGGGGCCTCCTTGTGAGGGCAGGCCGCCCGCACAGCCTAGTGGGCTGATGCAGCAAGCCCTCGCAACAGGAAGCGGGTGTGGCTCAACCGATAGAGCCCCCTGTCTACCATGTGTGAGGTCCCGGGTTCACTTCCCGGGGCCCCCTTGTGAGGGCAGGCTGGCCCGCGTGGCGCAAGGGGCTGATGCAGCAGGACCTCACAGCAAGGGGAAGATAAGCAGACACGGAGAAGACACACAGCAAATGGACACAGCAAGCACAAGCAGCAAGCGGGGGATGAATAAATAAATAAATAAATCTTTAAAAAAAAAAGAAAAGAAAAAGAAAATACACACTAAAATATTTGGAGGTGATAAGACATCAGGTTGACAACTTACTCAAATGGTTCAGGAAAAAAATAACCTTTTTGTACTTAAAAAAAAAACTTTTCTGTAAATTTGAAATAATAAAAAAAAAACTTAAGTGGCATTTATTTTCCAGATAGCTTCTTCCCTATTTTGACCACTCTCTTATTTTGGAACTCCTAAGCATTGATGGATATAGTTTATATCCATTTGTATTAGATATCATCTACTGCTTGGGAATCCTTCTTCTACTTCTTTTGTAATCATACTCTCTTCACATTGCTTCACAATGAGATTATCAAACACCCAATGGACAGAGATTATATTTTTATTTCTTTTGTATTCCCTTGTGGTATCAAGTAGCCACTTTTATTTATTTATTTATTTTCAAGTAGCCACTTTTAATAACCACTTGTAAACACTAAAGGGTCTTCAGCATGAATTATCTGAATAGTTCAATTGCCTTTTTCAATTTAATCCATGGAAAAAACTTTTAAATCATCTCTCTTAAGTCATATGTTGGATCTAGGAACCAAGTCTGTGCTGATTGTTCTTTCACACTAATAAGTGGCCCCTGGGATTCACCAAAATATATGTCTTGGTGGAAAAATGAGTCACTCCACCAACACACAGCTGGACTCTCACACCCAAAGCACAATGGGGATGTGAAAATTGGACTGCAGCAAAAGAAATTCATATCCAAACTAGTGTTCACACTCTTCCTGTTCTGTTACATTGTGAAATGGAAACACGGTTTCCTGGGAAAAGTGCCAGATTCCACACATGAAATGCTTTTGCTTAAATGTGCACAGCTGCCAAACACTTACTGTGCTTGAGAGTGCCTTGTTTTAAAGATCTGATCTTGGTTCCAACTGGAAAGTTGAAAGGAAGGGCCTCCTCTTTTGCACAACAGAATGAGTTTTACAGAAATAGTCTTCTTGAATACCAGTTCTTGACTGGTTCAGAAGAGAAAAGGGGGGAAAGAGCATGTACATTTCTTGCGGGGACATGTTGGTGCGGGTGTATAGTGTGGACTTAGTAAGGGGTCTGTGGTTTTCACCTGACTGGCAAAAGGGTCTGTGGAACAAAAAAGGTTAAGAACTCTTGTTTTAAAACATAACCACAATGCCACTATAACAAAATTAACAATAATTCCTTCATGTTAGCACATATCTAGTCAGTGTCCAAATTTCTGTGATTGCCTCATGAATATTTTTTGCTTACAGTTTGTTCAAGTCAGTATCAAAAAAGGTCCATATGTTGTAATTAGTTGATTGTTCTTCCCCACCCCCACCCCCGCTGTGGGATGCGGATGCCGAACAGTTTGAGCCGCATCTGCTCCCTGCTCATTGTGTCATCTCGTCACATCAGCTGGTCTTCTTTAGGAGACACCGGGAACTGAACCTTCCATGTGGGAGGCAGGTGCCCAACTGCTTGAGCCACATCTGCTACCCAATCAATGAGTTTTTTTGTTTGTTTAGGTTCATTGTGAACTCATGGATTTTTAACATATCTGATGTATATTTACCTGAAACCAAACAACTGGAAAGGTAAATTAACAATGTTTTTCTACACATGCTTTGTTACTCATAGAAAAAAAGAGATCAGTTATAAATAAATAAGCCAACAGCAGGAATTTATTTTTAAAAATATTGTCTGGGGGAACAGATGTAGCTCAGTGGTTGAGCACCTGCTTCCCATGTACGAGGTCCTGGGTTCAATCCCTGGTACCTCCTTAAAAAAGGGGGGGGGGGCAGATGTAGCTCAAATGGTTGGGCATCCGTCTGCCATATGGAGGGACCTGGGTTCGATCCCCGGGACCTCCCAGTAAAATAAAAAATTTATATATAGAAGGCACATGGGCTGCCAGGCTGTGTGTGCTGGTGAGCTGCCAGGCCCCGGGAACCATGCAGTAACAGGGGGGAGACGCAGGGGCGAGACGCTCTGAAAACCAGGAGCCGAGGTGGCGCTGGTGGCAGAACACCTCTCTCCTACGTAGGAGGTCTCCAGGATCGAATCCTGGTGAAGACTGGAGGAGGAGGATGAGAAGAGATGGCAGGAAACAGGCACAGAGAATTGCCCAGCGAATGGACACAAAACAGCAAATGGGGAAGGGGGGTTTAAAATGGGTAAAGTAAATAAATAAATCTTTAAAAAAAAAAAAAAAGTATTGTCCAAGGTATAACATAGGATTATTACATATTTAATCTAATCTTCTATGGCTTCTACATCTGTACTCCTAAATAATAAAATTGCAATATTTTAAACTTCTCCCTCTCCCTCTCCCTCATCCTCTACAAGCAATCTCAATTCCTATTGATTTCCCTCCTATTGAGCACTTTCATCAGCCCTCTCCTCTCTATGTGTGCCTTACTACTCTAGTTCAAATTTTTCCTTGCTGGGACTATTGCAATAGCCTCCTGATAGATCTCCCTGCCTCTAGTCTCTGCCCCTTCTAAACTATCATTCACATTTCCTCAAATCAATTTTCTTTATAAAGTGCAAATCAGTGTCTGTCTCTTTTTTGGTTAAAATCAGAAAGTAGTCCCCCATAACCTTTTGAATAAAGTCCAGACCTCTTGGTGTGACTTTAGAAGGCTTTGTGATTGGGCTACTTTTGCCTGCCCCACCTCACCTCTAGTCTCTCTGCTTCCAAGCATCTTATATTCCAGTCTTAATAAGTTTTTTGCCATGAGCTCAGATATATTCTGCCTTTACTGAGATCTTTCCACTGTCCTGAATTGCACCTCCCAACCACCTTTGTCTGCTTGGCAAATGCCTGTTCATTCTTCAAGCTTCAGCTCAACTCCTCTGAAGCACCCCCTGACTCCTTTATATAAATGCAGGCACTCTTTTCCCTGTGCTCCCATTGCTCCTTGAATGTGCTTCCTTTTATGACAGTTATCCCATTACATTCTAATTGTTTAGGCCTATGTCTAGCTCTCATACTAGACTATGAACTCCTCTGGGGCAAGGACCATATCTTTTTATCCCTGGATCCCCATCTCGTATCAGAAGGTATGGCACTTTATAGGCATTTGATAAATATCTCTTAAATGTTTACTTGAATGAATGGTGTTCAAAATTATTTCTCTGAAGTACTGTAAGATTCCAAGATGTCTTCTGAATTATCAAAGATTAGAATCATAGAGTCACAGAATGTCAGAACAGATAGTAACCTTAGAGATCAACAGGAAGTAATCTTAGAGATCATCTACTTGTGTTTTCTCATTTATAAATGAATAAAACTAAGAGCTCAGAGAGATGAAGTCACTTGCCTGAAATCACACACCAATTTAGAGGCAGAGCCACAAATAACATTCTGTCCAGGAGAAGTTTAGTATAAAATAGATTTCTTTTATCCTTACATATTATGCATAGTCTATTCCAATCTTGTTATACATTTGGCTAACCAAATGTTAAATAAATAGGAATAATTAACAGGATAAAATGACTTTATTGTAATTCAGTTTGAACTGGGATAAAGTTTGGTGGGTACCTTGGTCAGGGACTCTTGTGTTCTTTAGCTGTGTTAATATCTCTGATTAAATGTCAAGCAAGTAAGTATTTTCATAGGCCTGGAAGATATTCTGAATATTCATACTATGTATTGATTGAATTAGTTTAACTCTCAAAGGATAACCATATTTCCAGGTTATGGAAGAGAAACTCATTATTGTTACCAGTTCTACCTACAGATGACAATAGATGCTTTTTTTTTTAAGTTTTAAGTTTTTTTTTAATAGAGAGTTTTTTGTATGCATTGCTGGCATGCTAATATCTAGCTCTCACTTCAAAGTCCGCTTATCTGTTTATACCAGAAGGACTAAGCATGAATCTCTACTAAGAAAACTTTTGCTACCAGAGTAACTATACACAACAGGGAAATAATCAAGTTGAATTTCTTTTAAAACTGTTTATTGTTTTATAATTTAAACACTTTACTAATTTATTCTAGAATTTCCTAAAATGATTCACATTTAATCAAGTTTCCATGTATTTATCCCACCTTTTGAGCCTTAGTTTCTTCATCTGAAAAATGTTGAACTACATGATTCCTAAAGGTGATGCATGATCTTGAAAGAACATTGTACCACTAGGGTCCCTTGCCCTTCTAACATGATTTATTGATTTCAAGCCATAATTATAAGGTGAGTGTCTTTTAAATATATTGAACTGTGCTAAGTTCTGCGTGGGTTTCAAAGAAGTCCTTGCCTATAAAAACTTAGTTGGAGATAATATAAGAGATGTCAAAGATGATTCTTATTCTTGGAACAAGGTCTATCAGGCTTCTCCCATGGAGTAGCAGAGGGGTAGTGTAAAGGAATAGAAGGGATTAATAATAATAATCAGCATGTATTAAATAGGAGGTGCCAAGCAAATTCATGGCAGGGCACATGGGGGCATCTTCTTTCTCTCCCGGGTTCTGCTGACTTCCAGTTTCTGCTGCTCCCCCGGGCATCTCTCTCTGTAGCTTTCTCTATAAGGCCTCCAGTAACAGACTTAAGAATCATTCTGATTCAGTTGGGCCGCCCTTTAACTGAAGTAAACTTGTTTTAGTTTCCTAGGCTGCTTGCAAATGCCATGAAATGGTTCAACTTGAACAATGGGAATTTATTAGCTTACAGTTTTGAGGCTGAAAAAAAATGTCCAAATCAAGGCATCGTCAAGGTGATGCTTTCTTCCTGAAGACTGGCTGCTGGCGATCCTTAGCTCCTCTGCCACAGGGCAAGGCACATGGCAGCATCTGCTGGTCTCTCCCTTCTCTTCCAGGTTTCATTGCTTTCAGCTTCTTGCTTCAGTGGCTTTCTCTCTCTGTACTCATACCATTTATAAAGGACTCCAATAATAGAATTAAATCCCATCCTGAATGAGGTGGATCACACCTTAACTGAAGTAGCCTCATCCAAAGATCCTACTTACAATGGGTTCACACCCACTGGAATGGATTAGACTTAAGAACATGTTTTTCTGGGGTACATACAGCTTCAAACCACCACTAGTCCCATCAAAAAGTCCTATTTACAATGAGTTCACACTCATGGGAATGAATTAAGATTAAGAACATATCTTTTTTCTGGGGTACATGTCTCCAAGCCACCACATACAGTAACAGTTGCAGGCATCAGCTAGTAACAGTGAGCCAGAGAGCTGGCTGCAGGAATGGGCATGCCAGCAGAACAATTATGGAGAAAGATAGGCAGGACTTGAGATTTAATTTGATTTGGGAGGTAAAGGAGAAAGAGGAGTTAAAGACCTCTCTGAGGTTTGGAGTCTCTGGTGCTGGAGAGGATGATGGTACTACTACAGATAAAATAAATTCATGAGGGGTCTGGTTTCTGAGGAGAGAAATTATGTTTTGTTATATGTGTTGAGTCAGGATGATGCTGGGATATCCAACCAGGGCTGTAAGCAGTGGGAGACGAGGGCCTCGCATTTGGGAGAGAGGGCAGAGTCCAAGGCTGATTGTTAACAATATCGAAATACTTTTGGACATCTTAGTAAATAACCACTTCCCCAATCCAGACCCCACCCCCACCCCAAGAACCCCTCATTCAGCAACTACCTGAAGACCCCTTGAGTAATGCCTGGCACAGCAGGGCCTCCAGAATCCTGCTTTAAGCACTGTAGGCAATCGCATCCATCCTGATGAGTTAATGTCTGTGCCACTGGTTTTAAATATTCTTAAGATCTCCACTTCAGGATCAAGTACCGATTTTAGAGCCATAGTAAGGCGAAAGGGAAAGTGACCAAAACAAGATCTGAGGGATGGAGGCAGAATCTATATTAAGAAAATGGTACCAAAAACAAAAAACAAAAAAAAAAGAAGGAAAAAAAAAAGAAAATGATACAAATGTTCATAGCAGCATTTTTCATAATAACCAAAAAGTGTGAAAACAACCCAAATGTCCATTAACTGTTGGGTGAATAAATAAATGGTAGTATACCCATACAATGGAATATTATTCGGCCAGAAAAAGGAATGAAGCACTGATGCGTGCTACAACATAGATGAACCTTGAGAACATTATGTTGAGCGAATGAAGCCAGGCACAAAAGGCCACGTATTGTGTGATTCAGTTTATAAGAAATGATCACAATAAGCAAATCCATTGAGACAGAAAGTGGTTAGTAGTTGCCAGGGGACGAGTGATTAGGAGGAAATTTGGTGTGACTGCTAATGGGTGTGAGGATTCTTTTGGGGGTAAGTAAAATGTTCCAAAATTGATGTGGTGAAAGTTGCACAACTCTGTGAATATACTAAAAACCATTGAATTGTACATTTTAAATAAGTGAATTGTAAATGTGAATCATATCTCAATAAAGCTGTTATTTGAAAAAAGAAAAAAATGTGGAGGGAAGAAAAAATAAACTAGCAAATGAGCTAAGAAATAAATAAAAGTAACCCAAGGTCACAAAGGCCAAGAGGGGAAGGGTCTTAAGGATAAATTGGCCAGCAGTGTAAATCCTGTAGAGTTCAAATAAAATTGATAGGATATAGAGATTCTTGCCTTTTGAGAGCTGTTTTAGCAGAGAGGAAATCGCCTTTTGGAGAAACTGCAGAAGCTTTAGGACTGAATTGGGGGGTAAGGGATCAGTAACAGCAGTTGTAGAACACAGCAAAAGTTTGAACAGAAGGAGAAAATGGATGGACTGAACCTTGAAGAGGCAGGTAGGTGAAACCAATTAAGTCTGGAGTGTGTGTGTGTGTGTGTGTGTGTGTGTGTGTGTGTTTTAGGATAAAAGAGACCAGTACATGTTCAAGGCATAGGAGTCGGGAGAGAGGTTCTATAGCGTTTTCATTAAGTTAATTTGTTGTCTTGATGTTTTCTGTTTATTAGCCTGTTTCCTGAGGCTTCTCTGGAGCTAAAACTCCCACCCCACAGCAGACTTGCAGTGTCCTTTCATGTCTAGCACCAAACTGTGTATAAATTTAGCAGTTAATAAATAACTTTAATTGATAATCTGATTTAGAAAAGTTATCCTGCATATTAATGTTTGAAGGGGACAAAGGAAAGAATTTTTTGTGGAATAGAAATATATAAATGTGATAGGTACTTTTCATAATGCCTATGAAAGCAGAGAGAGAGAGAAAAAAAAATCAGCTGTCCGTGACAGCGTGAGCCAGCTGCTGAGGGCTGGTCTTCAGTGAGGGCTGGTTTCCCTTACGTGAACACACATCATTCAATCCAACCATTTATTATTTACAAGGAACACTGTTTCCCTGGGACCTCTCCCAGCACTGAACTGAATGGAACAAATTGCATGCTGCGGCCCTCACACATTGCTGGACCTCCATACACATAAACTAACAAGACTCAGGGCAGAACCACAATATGAGGAGATAAGCAATACCTGGCTAGTCCCTCAGCACCATGCGCTTTCACAACTCATGTTGTTCCTGCCTGGGATACCGCCCCCTGCCTCCTTTACCCCTGACACCCTTCCCTGTAAAGCCTTCTCTGCTCCCCCAGGCTGCAATGGCAACTTTCCCTGAGCTGCCCGAGCACCTTCCCCATTATATGAGAAACTATTTGAGGGAAGCGAATGTGGCTCAAGCAATTGCGCTCCTGCCTACCACATGGGAGATGGCTGGTTCAGATCCCGGTGCCTCTTAAAAAAGACAGTAAGCTGGCACAACGGGCAGGTGTAGCAAGCTGACACAAGAGACACAAGAAGAAAAAAACATAATGAGAGACACCACAAAGAAGGGAGCAGAGATTCCCGGTGCCTCCTAAAGAGGACAAGAGGGATGGCAAGCTGGCGTGACAAGAGACACAACAAAGCAGGGAACGGAGGTGGCTTAAGCAATTAGTCTCCTCCCTCCCACTTCAGAACTCCCGGGTTCAGTTCCAGTGCCTTCAAAGAAACAAAAGACGACAAACAGACGCAACGTGCAAACAACAAGAGGGTAGGGAGAGATAAATAAATAAAACAAATCTTAAAAAAAAAAAAAAAAAAAAAAGAAACTATTTGAGTGTCCGTCTCCCTTGCCACACTGTGAACTTCTCAGCATGAGGGGCTAGGCTTTAGTCATCCTCATTAAAGTCCCTAGCAGCTAGCTGATGGCAAGCAGTCACGCTTTGCTGAATTAATGGATGGATGGAGGAGTATGATAGAGTACTGAGAGGTTCCTGCTGCTGACGTGATTGCATCCTGGTGTTCTTTTTCTGGGCCAAAGGGGTTGTTTGCTTCATCCTCTCGATCCTTTTCACAGACTCCGTCTGAGCAGCTGAAAGAACACAATGGAGCAGTGTGCCTTTCAACAAATAGAGTGAGCAATGGAAAATGCAAAGCATGAACCCCGAAAGCAAGCAAATGGCTTGCTGGATGCAATTACAGATGAAGAGAAACGGCTTATTTTCACTGGAATGGAGCAAAGTGCTCTGGAAAGAATTATTCTGCTTCAGTTCAGGGTGTCAGCATTGGTAAAGTGAGTGAGCCAAAGCTCAGCATGCCCCCTGTTGGATTTAGCTGGCATTTGATAAGAAGAGGAACGTGAGAGAAACTAGATGCAGATATTTCTTGGACATAGGAATGCAGGGGTAGGGCCCTTCCTGTAAAATTCTCTGTTAAGGAGGCAACAAGTGAGTCAGAGATGTACTCACTGGACTATCCTTGGGACTAACTTGACTCATCCACAAATACTGCCATTCCCTTTTTTTTATTTTTCAGTTTATTTATAACAAAAACATAATTTATTATAATTGCGCTTTCCTGGCTTCTTTAAAAATTGTGGTAAAATTTACAGCATAAAATTTGCCACTTTAACCATTTTAAGTGTACAATTCAGTGGTGTTAACTATATTCCCAAAATACCATCCCCACCATTCATTACCAAGAATTTTTCATCATCCAAAACAGAAACTCATTACCCTTTAAGCAATAACTCCCTATTCCCCTGCCCCCCCTCCCGCCCCAGCCACTGGTAACCCCTCATCTACTTTCTGTCTCTGAGAATTTGCTTATTCTAGATATTTCATGTAAGTGTAATCATACAATATTTGTCCTTTTGTCTCTGGCTTATTCCACCTGGTATAACATTTTCAAGGTTCATCCGTGTTGTAGCATGTATCAGAACCTCAATCTTTTTATGGCTTAATAGTATTCCATTGTCTGGGTTTACCACATTTTGGCATTCCTTTTTGAAGCAGGGAAATAAAATTATTTTCCTGATGGGAAAGCCAGAGTGCTGTGTACTTAATTCTTTTTCACAAGTAAGCAACCACAAAAACAAATCAACAACTAAAACTCCTCCTCAGTGTCCTCCCCCAAAATGAGGGTTAAATTGTAATCCGTAAATGTCCAACGCTAAGGAACTGGTTAAATAAGCCTAGCTAAGTATGCATAAATAAAATGAGGCAGCTCCATGTGTAAGAATAGCAAACAATCTCCTAGGTATATTAATTATTAAAGAGCAAGGTGCAGAACAATATCTATATTTGATTATATGTGCAAGGGCTTTCTGTAAAAGATTTATTTATTCATTTATCCCCCCCCCCTTGCTGCTTGTGTTTGCTGCATCCATTCGCTGCGTGTCTTTTTCCGTGAACCCGGGGCCTCCCACATGGTAAACGGGGGCTCTATCGATTGAGCCACACCTGCTTCCTTCTGTAAAAGAGTACACAAGAAAATGTTAACAATTGCTGCCTCCTCAGAGGCAAACTAGTTGCTGAGGTGAGCGGTAGAAAGAAACTTCCTGTTACTATACCTTATGAAGGTATAGTAAGGTTCTCTACTGTCTCTCTTGATTTTTCTAGAAGTCTTACCAATCCTCAATGGAAACAATGTAAATTGTTACAGTGCATTTTCTCTTAAATTCTGAAATAAGCTGGTAATCTGCCAGTTCTAGTATATATATATATATATGATTTTATATACCAGTTCATTCTACTTGAACATCAAATGAGAAAGCCACTTGTCGCTGAGGAATGGCTACCAAAGTTTTGGGGGAAAATTTTGAATCAATAATTGTTCAGGCTCTGTCACAGACACAGAGCTCTGGAGCTGCTTTCTGGGTTAGTGGGCTCTTTGACCATGGAGCCTGGGGTCCCTGCACAGCAGTTTTTTACTCTTCCTGACAATAGATGCCAGACTAGAAGTGACCTTTTGCCGAGGCCATCAATCTTCCAGCGAGGGAAACCCAATCTTGGTTTCCTAACCAGGGAAAAGGTTTGCAGCTTCTCTGTGGGGAAGGGTACTGGTGGCTGCAGAGAACTCACAGCTCCAGTGCCTGCCAGAGAGCAAAATGGAGGGTGGGGAGTGGGGTATGGGTAGGGACTCAGAGCCTCTCTTTCTCTGGATTTCCACTCTTCAGCTAAGGGCTATGCCTTAGCTCAGAACTGCCTACTCCTTTGTACCCATGATGGTTGAAAATATGTTTTGTAGGTTATTCTCAGGCCAGCAGGCTCAAAACCAGCAGATGATGGGTGGCCATGTTTGCCCTTCTCCAGGTCCCACTGAAAGGTATAGGGTGCAAGAAAGCAGGAGTCTGGCGATCTGTGTCCAAGTGCCAGTACCAACTGCATGTGACCTCTGACAAGTTGCTTGCCCTCTCTGGGCCTACTTTTCCTGCCTGTCAAATGAGGAGGTGGGATCTCTCAGGTCAGGTTGCTTGGCTCTATTTTCAGGATGTAGGGGGGTGGGTGGACTCCTAGGGCCTGCTCTCTGAAATCTGAATAGATTTCTGGGGCAGGGGGAGCACAGGAAAAGGGGTGTTTTTAGAGAGAGGTGAGAGCTGGGTAAAAGGCTTTATTTTCTATATTATTGTCCATCTTAATCCCATGGTTTCAGCAACCTAAAAGGAAACTAGAGGAGTTCCACAGCCCATTACCACAACAGTACCTTGACTTAAGTTCTCTCCTCCTTCCCTTCCCCAAACAACAAACAGTGGTTGGTAACTTTTGGGGAAAGAGGGGTTAGAGGCCCCTTGAAAAGATTACGGAAGTCATGGATACTTTTTTCTCTAAAAAATTGGGCAAAGGCATATACATATTTGGCATACAATTTCAGGGTCTCAGAGTCCACCTGACTCCCAGTCCTAGAACTGAGGTGGTGGTGTGAGGAAGCAGGAAAAAAACGAGAAAGAAAAGTGGAGCAGCACTCGTAGGCCCCGATTCCCTCCCCCAGCTCACATTCCTCCGCCTCGGTCCCACTCCCTGCTGCTGCCTCCGCTGCCAGCGGAGGCCCTAGTCTCCAGCTCCAACTATTCCAACCATCCCGGGAAGGGTGGGGCCCTCCGTTCTCGGGCCCCCCTCGTTTCCCCCCTCGAAGGTCTCTCCTTCTGCCCCGTCCCTCCCTTTCTGGGGTGGGGCCAGCCAATGGGCGAGGAGCCTCCGGGGTTTGGCCTGGGAGCCGGGGAACTCACCGATCCCCCGCCCCACAGTCTGGCCGCTGTCCCGGTGCGCACGGACGTGGCTCGAGTTTCCTCTACTCTCCTCTCTAGCTCGCTCGTTCTCCTCCCGTTCCTCTTCCTCTCCGGGTCTCCAGTCAGCCCCAGCTCCACTCAGCCGGCCCCGCGCGGCTCCGGGTAGCCATGGAGGACACCCAGCTCCATATCATCGAGCAGCCGCTTCCCGGGTACCCGGACACCGGGAGCCTGGGGCCCTCCCCCGTGGGGGCGCCGGCGGCTGAGGAGCCGTCGGGGACCGGCTCTGAGGAGCTGATTAAGTCGGACCAGGTGAACGGCGTGCTGGTGTTGAGCCTTCTGGACAAAATCATCGGCGCTGTCGACCAGATCCAGCTGACCCAGGCCCAGCTGGAGGAGCGGCAGGCGGAGATGGAGGGCGCGGTGCAGAGCATCCAGGGCGAGCTGAGCAAACTGGGCAAGGCGCACGCCACCACGAGCAACACCGTGAGCAAGTTGCTGGAAAAGGTGCGCAAGGTCAGCGTCAACGTGAAGACGGTGCGCGGTAGTCTGGAGCGCCAGGCCGGCCAGATCAAGAAGCTGGAGGTCAACGAGGCGGAGCTGCTGCGGCGCCGCAACTTTAAAGTCATGATCTACCAGGTGAGTCGGCGGGGCGGACCGCGCCCAGAAGTCCCGCGCCGGACCCGCCGTCCCCAGCCCCGGCCTTGGCTTGGGGAACCTGCCCCGCGGCATGGCTCTCCTGCCAGCTTGGCCCGGGCGCTTGGGAAACCCGCCCTTCTTCCGGCGAGCGCGGCTGGGATGGGGTGGGGCGATCCGCGGGCTCCTGGGGCGCGCAGAGGGGCGCGCTCGGCACCCGGCGCCTCCTCACCCAACTGCCTCCCTCCGGTGTCCATCTCGTAGAGGAACCGAGTTAGGAGGCTGGTCTCGGAGACGCTGGCCCTCGCAGACCGTTTCTAACATGGCTCTGTCAAACTTCGGGGAGTTTCGGGGAGAGCCAGGCGTCCCTGGCGACCACTGGTGTCCTCTGTAAACGGACCTTAATGGCGGGACCGGGGCCGGGGCTGGGCCCTCCGGCGCTGCCGGCCAGATATAGCGGGTGATTCAGGGCTCAGGCACGCACCGGCCGGGGCTGCGCCAGACGAGGGATGGGGCCGGCACCCCCCCTCGGACCTCGCGCCCCCACACCAGCCTCGCTGCGCACCCCCGTCCCCTCGCTGCGGCCTGCCCTTGGCCTCTGGGCGCCTTCAGACCCTTGGGAACACCCTAGCTCGCGGCGCGCCTGCACCCTCCGCGGCTTAGGAGCAGGCGCGGGGGTGGGGTGGGGCGCGGATTAGCCGTGGCAAATGCAGGCGAGTTGAAGGCGGGCGCGCCCACGGCTGTGCCCAGGCTGCTTGCTGCTTTCCCTACACCTCTCCTCATTCCTCCCGCCTAGATGAAAGTGTAGTTTTTGTGTCATAACCCCAAATAAATCTGGGAATTTCAATGTTGCTGCTCCTCTCCACTCCCCCTCCCCAAACCCCAATCTCTTTGGGGAGGGCCTGAGCTGAGGGCTGGATGAGAAGGTACCAGCCCTGGCCTCCTGTTTCCCTTCCTGCCTCCTGCAAGCCTGGTCAATACTCCGACCCCAGGAGCTGGAATCATGGTGGGCTTTGTCTCTGGCCCTTCTTCTTCCTCTCCCTACCCAAGGGAATGGCAAGAAAAGAAAGGAAGGCTAGATTTCCCACATGCCCTAAGTGAGAGTTTCACTGACTACTCTGTGACCTGGTCAAGCTGGGTTCTGAGCCACCATCTGGGGTGTGGTGATATCCTCAGCTTGGTTTCTCTAAGAGGCACTAAGAGAAATGCAGATGGCCAGAGCTCTCGGTAGGGCAGGGCATTATTAGTGGGACAAGTGTTTGGGACAGTAGACACTGGAAGGTGGGTACCTAGTACCTATCTGAGGAGGTGGTTGTAGGACAAAAGCCTTCCCCCCCCCTCCGGCCCCCCACTTCCAACTGCTAAAGGACTCCTCCCTAGGGGCACTTGGCCTTGTAGAAAATATTTCCATTTAGTGATCTAGCTGCTTGGAAGAAGTGGGATTGGGGGGTGGCGGGGGAGGTTCATGGCTTGTGAGATTTTTTAAGAAAGCTGCCTAGCACCGGGGGCGTCAAGGGAAGGAGAACAAGACAGGGGCAGGGACAGCAAGCCAGCTTTATCAATTCTCCAGAGCCTGGTGTGGTAGAAGATTGCCATGAAGGTTTGGATGGGTGGCCCTTCTCACTGTAAATGTCCCAGACTGTAGAACCTGAGGAGGTTCTTGGCCCCAAGGTGAATCTCCCTGTGGAGACTGAGAGAAGGGCAGATTTGGAGGGAGAAAAACTTCTGCACAGAGACCAAGGGCATCCCTCTGTTAACCTGCTCCAGCAGTTGGTGGGGATCTGTGTAAATTGTGTGTGTGGGGGAAGAGGGTTTCCTAGTCAAAGGGTAGATTTAACTGTATCTGTACTAAACCAGGGACCATGGGGGGGGGGAACACCGAGAGGAGTTGAGGTAGAAAGAATGGCTCAACCCACAGGGAAATAACCAAGAACTTCCAGGGAAGAGCTCAGAGGCCAGGGAAAGATTCCATCAACAGGGGTGGGGCTCGGGAGAAGCAGAACTTCCCTGAGTTGCTGAACAGATGTTCCAGGTGGGGGAGAGGGGGTGGGGTACTCAGCTGCTAAAGGAAAGCAGAAGCCAGTTCCTCCCTGAGGTCTGCAGGCCTGGGAAGAGAAAGAGGTAAAAATAGCTCTGCGCCTTGGCAGACCTAATAGGGAAGACTAGGGGCGGTAGCATTTATGGTAAAGTCTGGCTGTGGGGGTAGGATGCTTGGGTGGCCAGGCAGAGGGAGAGGGATTTGGAGAAAGGCCTCCCGAATTCTTAGGGAAGTGCGGAGTTCTTAGGAGTGGGGGGCAGGGATTGGGGTGCTGTATTCCCCACTCCAGATGTGGGACAGGATGATGTGGCAATGGAGGAAGGGTGGAGGGGAGCAGAGGGGGTGGGAAGGCCCCAGCTATAGAATCATGCCATCTAGCCTCCCACACCCTATTCCTGTGGGAGAAAGAAGGGAATCCTTTGTGTGGCCCCAGCCCAGGAACTCCTAGCAGAAAGAATCCATAAGGTTATTGTTTGCATTTGGCTCACCTCCACACACACCCCAGAGAAGAAACTCAGCACCGCCCACCTGAGGCTATCGGAGCCCTGATCTTGAACTCTCTTCTGAGACCTTAACTCTTCTCTGGCATTTCCTTCCCTGCTCCCCAAACAAAACTAATAGTTTAGGTGACAGCTAGGCAACAGTTATTGAATGAGATGAGTAGATTCTACTAGTAACTAGGGGTTAGCTGGCAGAGGATTGCTGGGAGGATCAGGCCAGATCGTGGGCCTGGAAGTGGATGCTCTAAACCACCAGGCAAATGGGGCCGGGTGTGTGTGTGTGTGTGTATGTGTGTGTGATCATTAAAGAGCCAATTCTCACAAACAATGATTTAGATATTATCAGAGTTCTAGAATCCAGAAAGGGGGGATAAAATGGAAATTAATGTTTTCTGGAGCAGCGTAGATGAGGCAAAGTTAGTGACCCACAAATGTACCAGCAGCTAAGACCTATCAGACCTGCTCCAAGTACTTGGGACAGGACTGGGAAGAGATTTAAGGGATTAGGTGGCTCATGGGCATTAAAGAGGAGGACACCAGGGCTGGAATGAGAAGTTGCTGGCCTCTCCTCCCCAGATCCTACTCCAACCTGTTGCTCCTTCCTGTCCACAAGAGCCCCAAATCTTTCTCCAAAATTATTCCCAACTTCAGGCTGTGGTCCCTCTCACCCCCTAAAGCCTAGTGAGCATGACGACAGTGAGCATGAAGAGAGTGCCATTCCCTACAAAAAGCTGAGTTTGGGTTGTTTTTCCTGGTCACTGGATCCAAAACAGGGAAGGAGTTTTTTTTAGGGGTTCCCAATTCTAAAGGAAATCACACTACCCGCTGGTCCTCCATATATATGTAAACTGATTATTGTAAAGATCAAAGTCAAAATGGGGAGGAGATGGAGATGGCAAAGATTGGGCAATGAGGACAGAGGGGAAGGATTATTGTTGCTAGGCAACTAACCCCAGAGACCAGTAGTGGGTTTGTGCTATCCTTTCCAACCATTGTTAATATTTCATCATCTATCATTATAAAATATTTGAATATTTTAACTGAAAGAGGCCTTAGAGATAATCAACTTCAGCTGCTTCATCTGTAGTTGAGGAAGATGAGGCCCACAGAGGGGAAGTCACTTGCCTATTGTCAGTCAAGTGGTAGGGATCAAAGCTGGGGCCAGAACCCAGGTATATCCCCTCTTCTGCCACACTAACTGCTCACCACCTCCTCCCACCACCTCCTCCTTCTGTTCTTGGGCTTTGCAGCAGAAATCAGAGTGGAGGCTAGCCCTACCTAGAGTTTAGTTCTGGCTCCCTCCTGAGGGAGATGGTCACAAGGTCCTGACACAGGGTCTGCTTTATGTGAGTGCAGTGTTGGCTGGGAATGGCCAAGACTGGTGGCCATGAGCTGCTCAGCCTTGTGTGGTCACCTGGCCCAATGACAGGGAGAGGCACGGGTTCAGGATGTAAGGAGTAGAGCTCCTTGATCAGCCATCAGTCTCCCCTGGCACAGACTCTGTATCTGGCTAGAAGAGGGCTTCCCCTGCCACTCCCCACCTCCTCCCCTGTACCCCACAGGGCAGGCTTTGGTTTTTTTTTGTTTGGCTGCAGGCCTTAGTGATCACTGCAGTTACCTGAGCCTGGTAGTGCCTCCAACTGTCCCTTCTTTCCTGACTTCTCCTGATTGCACAATGCAAGAGTGGCAGCTCAGCCCCTGAGGAAGGAGAATTGGGAGCTGCCACTGGGTGCCCCAAGATGCACCCAGGCTCACCTGTCATAAAGATAACTTGGTTTATTTTTGTTTTTTTAAAGATTTATTTTATTTCTCCCCACCCCCTTGTTTTTCACTTGCTGAGTCTGAGTTCATCTTCCTTGTTTCTTCAGGAGGCACCGGGAGCCGAACCCAGGACCTCCAATGTGGGAGGGAGGTGTCTAATCACTTGAGCCACCTCTGCTCCCTGCCTTGTTGTGTCTTCCATTATGTTATTTTCTTCTTGTGTCTCTTGTTGTGTCAGCTTGCCATACCTGTCTGTCGCGCCAGCTCGCTGTCTTCTTTAGGAGGCACTGGGATCTGAAACAGCAACCTCCCATGTGGTAGGCAGGAGCACAGTTGCCTGAGCTACATCTGCTTCCCAAGATAACTTGGTTTTTGATCCTGATTTTTCTGTGCATCTTGGTGTCCACTATCCCAAACTGGGTGGGGTGAGGAGGAAGCAAGGGAGGTAGGAGGTGGGGATGTAGCCAAAGAGAAAGAACCAATATGTCCCTCTTCCATGCCTTTCTCTCTCTTAACCAGGGTGGCAAACAGTGCCCACCCTGCAGGGGAGAATAAGAATTTGGATTAGCTGCTGCTGACTCTGCAGACAGTGAAGTTGTTTGCCTTGGCTTTTACTCATCTGAGCCTCCCTAATTAGGGTTCAACAACTGGCCTCTTAGAAAATTCCTTCTCCCCCCAGTAGTTTTTCCCTCACCACTCAAATTGCTAATAGCACCATCCCATGAGCTTGCTGGGTAAGAGCAGAGGATGGGGGCCCACGGGTGGGACTGGGGAATACTGGAGAGGAAGGAAAGGAGAGGGTTCAGTGTTTATTAATTCACGGACCTAGGTTTGTCCCACCCCTTTCCACCTCAGGGCCCTCTTGAAGCATTTCAAATGTGGTTTCTTTCCACCTTAACAGTGTGCCCCATCCCCCCTCCCTACTCACCAGCCTAACTCTGCATGCCCACCAAGGCCTCTTTCTCTCAACCCTGTCCACACCTATCCCAAGACCCATCTAAACCCCTTTTCCTCATCTTAGCCCAAGAAGAAGCTGAATGCACCCTCTGACCCAGCCACACCCAAGATCGTGCCTTTTGATCTTCTGCCTGAGACTGAGCCCTTTGACCTGAAGCCTGAGACAGTGCCTGAGCTCCCATCCTTTGACCAGATGCCTAGGACACTGCCCTATTACCCAGAGCCTGGGCCTCTGTCTACCCCAGAGAAGCTGACATCCAGTGGGGGTATTTAGGGTCCCTTGGGTCACATGCAGCTGTGGGCACGGGGTGCCACTCCAGTCCACCATCAGCTCACTGCTGATGGCTGGCCTCTTCCAAGCCGTGCCCCTTGTAGACAGGTGATGGGTATTGTGAAAACACTCTTGCTTATGAAGGGCAGGTGAATGTGGTGTGTGCAATGGGGGTGGGAGGCAAAGGGAAGGGACCTGCCCCCACTTTATTTCTGTCTTAATGGTAGATTCTCCAGTATCCAAATGCTATCCTGCATGAAACTGCACGAAACTGCACCATGGCTTCCGATTCTCCCTTTCTCCTCAGGGACAGGCCAGTTTGGCTCAAAGCTTGACTGTTTGGAGAGGGCCCTCATGAGGCCCAGGCCTGGGGTCTGTTCTGTGCCCTCTATACTTCCCCACCCCCCTCAGCTGGAGAAAACATTTACACTTATTTTTCCCAGTTTTTTTTTTTTTTTTTTTTTTTT
>JAQZBX010010585.1:0-21781 GCA_029593785.1 Cabassous unicinctus | reverse complement strand
CCCTCCCCATGTATTTTTTTTTAACAGTTTTATTGAGACCCATTTCACAGATCATACATTTCACCCATTCAAGGTGTAGAATTCAATGGCTTTTAGTATATTCACAGATTCGTGCAACCATCTCCACAATCTTTTTTTAGGGAGGTACTGGGGATGGAACCCAGGACCTCATACATGGGAAGCAGGCTGCTCAACCACTTAAGCTACATCTGTTCCCCCCCATGAAGTTTTAATACTATAGATATGCTATATATCTGTTTACATACCATGTCTCTTTGGAGCACCACAAATCATTGTAAAGCTAAGATTTTTTTCTCCGCCACCCCCTCCCCCCGCCCCCATATCAATTTTTTGCCCTTGTCTTGGCAACCAAAAGTGGAAGTCCTTCATCCCTCCACCAAGGGGCAGCCTATTCTGATGTACTCTGAATTACCTGGGCCTTTGACTTACTCACTTCCCCAAAGTCCTCTCTGGCCATTTCATGGTAAGTTCTAAATCAAGAGAGGCTTCTAGGGAAGGCAGTGTAGCTCAGTGGTTGAGCGCCTGCTTTGCATGTACGAGGTCCCAGGTTCAGGTCCCGGGTACCTCCTGAAAAATAAAAAAGTAAAAAAAATAGAGAGGCTTCTACACAGAGTTATGCGGCACTTGTCCCTTCTCCCTGACAGATGTGAAGGACGTGGCCAACAGCCAGACACATAATAGGTGCTCAATTAAATTATAATGTTATAAAAAGCCAGAGGGTCTTCAGTTTATACAGTAGGGTTGCGGGTGGAGTGGAGCCACCTTCCCGCGGGTCCTGTAAATCCATCCTGGACCAATGCCTGTCCTTGGGTGGAGGAGGAAGCTGTGTGTGCTGGATGGGGGTAGGGGAAGGCTGTGCATGCTTTTGTTCAGACCCAGTCATTAAAGGTAACTCTGGAAACCAAGCTTGTTGGGAGTGTTGGTTTTGTTTAATAAAAATGGTAAAAGAGAACAAGTGGAGCCCTCCCTCCTTGCCACCTCTTGGGGCCCCTCCTTTGGCTTTTGGAGCTCTGCCAGGGAAGTGGGGGTAGGACAAGGACACCTGGCCTGTGTGCCTAGGGTGGGAGGAGGGGCTTTTGGATTGTTTTGGTGGTTGTTATAGTAACAGGCATACTGGGTTGGCCCAAAACAGCACTCCAAGGTTGTGAGTCATGGGGGAACCCTGACCTGGAAAGGGGGTGAAAAGAGAAAATCCATTAATTGAAGGGAAAACTTAAGGTCACTGTGGTATACCCTCTCCAGAGCCAGCCTACTGGACACAGGGACTCAGACCAAATTGCTTTTTCCCCTAGCCCCTGGCCCCCCAGCAAGAAGGCAGCTAGCTCCTCTGGTGTAAGTCACATTGAGGGAATACCACAATGGATAGGGTTCTATCCTCCAGATACCTTTCTGGACTGGGTAAGACCCCCCACCCCCAAATTTAGGAATCAACCTCCTCTCAACAGAATTGCTCCCTGATGTTCTAGCTTGAGACCTTTCATTAGGCACTAGGTAGATTAGGTTGACAAAAAGAGGACTGCAACTTGTTCCCCAGCTCTGGTCTCTCCCCAGCCCAGCTGACAAAGATCTTTATCTAGGAAGCCAGAGGCCAGGAAAACCAGCCAGCTCAGCCTTTAGGGATTGGGGTGGAGCATGGGAGAACTGGGGATGCTGGGGGTGGGGCAGGGAGACTATGTGGATTTGTTTTCCAGCCACTGGGACTGTTTCCTGAATATTCTCTGCCTATAACCCTTAATCCCTCCCCAGCAGGTCCACATTATCTGAGTTTAGTGAAAGGAGGGGTTCTTGTGAGTGGGTTTAGTCTGGAAGGCTGTGAAAAAGAGACCAGAGCTGAAATTTTTTTATTATTTGGGCTGCAGGATGAAGAGGCAGCACAGAGAGTCCAGATCCTGAGACTCCTAAAATAATATGTAACAGAGAAAACTAGAATAGCAGCCAGGGAGAGGGTGACTGGACAACTGGAAATCAGAGGGACTGCTAGGGGAAACTGGAACTCTCCTACCGTCAGAACAAGAAAAAGGGCCTTTCAATGCCACTTTGAGTGATAAGAAACAGAGGTACAGACAGAATGCCTAGGAGGCCTGTCATAGCACTAAACCAGCTATGACGGATGGAGACTACAAGTCCCAGCATGCCCTGTGCCCATGTCACCTTGCCTGCTGGGAGGTGTAGTCGAGTAAACTAGAGCCTGTAGTGGCCTGGGCCTGGTAGAGCTGGTGCCCAGTCTGAGAGGTGGAGCCAGCATTCCCTCTTTGTCTCTGCTAATGCTATTGACAGGGAGGGAAGGAAGTCGGGAGGGGGTGTTCCTAGTTTTCAGTGTAAACCAGGAAACTCTGGGGGGATGTGGATGGGGAGGGAAAAGGAAGGAGGTTGGGGGCTGGGAAAGGAATTTCTGTAGCAGGTGGTACAGAGATACCAGGCTGACTATGTATATGTGTATGTGTGTTTGTGTGTCTATGAGAGGGGTGAGCTCACTCTGCCTCATTTTCTAAAAGAGATGGGATTTTCTTACAAGCTAAAGAAAACCCATCATATAACTACTGTCTTTCATTCCATTGTCTGAATTCCTAAAGAGAGTCTGGGCCCAAGAGGAGGTCCTGTTTATGTCCCAGGTCATACCACCTTTCCCTACCTTCTGATGGGGGTGAGAGGGAAAGGGTGATTCTGAGATTCTGAAACTTTGGTCGAAAGTCAGGGTTTTGAAATATCTTCCTGGAATGGAAAACAATGCTGGTGCTGGAGTCCTCCCTGGGGGGGACGAATAACTGGCTTTGAGCTCCAGGATCACAAGGAATCTGGGATCACCATCCTGCTCTCGTCCCCTTGAGCTCAGGTCTGGGGGAAAAAGCAAGAATGGAAAGGTAATCTCTCCACTCCATTCCAAGGCAGAAAAGTCAGAGCCAGGAGGAATGTCCAGATAGGGGAGAAAATATGTCCTTGGCTGCCAGCCAGCTTTTATTCAGTCAGTTTCTTCACAGGGGAAAAAGAATGACTACTGGTGGAGCCAAACAGGAGGGGTGGGGGAATCAGAACATGGGCCCCAGCCCTCCTTCCTCCAGGCTGGTTCTGAAATGTTATGGGTCTGTAAACGCACTCCCTTTACCTTGCTTTCAAGATACTCTACATGGGGGCCTCCTGAGATTGGTCGTGAGCTCCTCCCTCAACCTGCACAACTCTCAAAACCCGTTTGCTTTTTGGCCTGGCTCCAGCAGTGTGTGGCTTAGACCACCAGAGGGCGCTATGCCCATTAAAAAAGTTAAGTTGTGGTTCCTGGGACCGCCAAGGGTAAGGAGTGGTTTAGTAAAATAAAATGGGTGGCTACAGCGAGCAAGGACAGGGTTGGAGGACACCTGAGATATTTAGCCGAAGTGCAATTACAATGCAGGCCAAACTCCGACCCGTGATACACATGAAAACGCCCGGTTCCTTGACAAACTCCCTCTCCCTCTTCGCTCTGTCTGCATAGTTAATATTCACTCAACACATAGACTGAGCGCCCCTAATGTGCCCAGCTCTGTGTCACACGCCGGGGATGCAACAGCCAACAAGTCCTGGCGGATTTCACGGGTACCACGAGTTCCCGGTCCTGTCCCCACGCACTCCCCGGGGTCCCCCCAGCGTCCCGCCAAGCCCTCCTCCTCTCTCCTCCCTCATTTCTTCTCTCTGATCTCCCCTCAGGATGAGGTGAAACTACCGGCCAAACTGAGCATCAGCAAGTCGTTGAAAGAGTCGGAGGCGCTGCCGGAGAAGGAGGGCGACGAGCTGGGCGAGGGCGAGCGGCCCGAGGAGGACGCGGCGGCCCTCGAGCTGTCGTCTGACGAGGCGGTGGAGGTGGAGGAGGTCATCGAAGAGTCGCGCGCCGAGCGCATCAAGCGCAGCGGCCTGCGGCGCGTGGACGACTTCAAGAAAGCCTTCTCGAAGGAGAAGATGGAGAAGACCAAAGTGCGCACCCGCGAGAACCTGGAGAAGACCCGCCTCAAGACCAAGGAGAACCTGGAGAAGACGCGGCACACCCTGGAGAAGCGCATGAACAAGCTGGGCACGCGCCTCGTCCCCGCCGAGCGGCGCGAGAAGCTCAAGACGTCGCGAGACAAGCTGCGCAAGTCCTTCACGCCCGACCACGTGGTCTACGCGCGCTCCAAGACGGCCGTGTACAAGGTGCCGCCCTTCACCTTCCACGTCAAGAAGATCCGCGAGGGCGAGGTGGAGGTGCCGAGGGCCACCGAGATGGTGGAAGTGGGCGTCGACGACGAGGAGTGCGGCGTGGAGCGCGGCGAGGGCACCGACCTGCTGCGCGGGAGCAGCCCTGACGTGCACACGCTGCTGGAGATCACCGAGGAGTCGGATGCCGTGCTGGTGGACAAGAGCGACAGCGACTGAGCAGGACGCGGGGCTCCGCCCGGGAAGGCCGGGCCACCTCGCCCCCCCCCCCCATTCCTTTCCCTTTCTGAACTTTCTCTTTTGCATTCTCTCTCAGCTCCAGATTGGCTGAGATTTTTCTAAATTGAAAACACCTCTCCTCAAGAAGCACCCGTCCAAGTCTTACAGCTGTCCAAAAAGAAAAAGGAGGCAGCCCCGTCGTGTGTGTCGTTCCCCCCATCCCCCCAGGGTGGACAACACAATTTGGGCATAGTTTGGAGTGGAAATGAGAGGAGGGCAGTGGCCGCGTTCCAGGTTGTCCAAGTCGGGGATCCTAGAGGAAATAAATTGCTGTCATTTCCACAGTTGGCCCCCCTTGTGACAGGCTGTCTTTACCGCAACTGCCCCCTCCCCCCACACACACACTCAGTTGCTGTCATTCCTGCTCACAGAGCTCTTTCCCTTCCTCCTTATTTTGATCCCTGGAGGCTTCAAAGTCAAAATTACCCTAAGGAGGAATTCTAAGGGGGACTCTTCTACTGGAAGGATATGAAAGCAGTTTTGGGGGAATCTGGGCCAATGGGAGAGAGAGGGCAAAGTGAGGGTCCAGCCTAGGCTATATTTGTAAAGGGTCCCACCCAGCAGGGAAGGCTGGAGTCAAGCAGAGACCTGGGGGAGGGAGGTGGGGTGGGGGAGGGGCATGCTTACACATTTATGCACATGCTCACAGGAGCACATGGCTATGGCTTTGGGAAGGAGCTCAGGGAAATAGTAGAAGGTGGAAATGAGTGAAGAAAGAAGAATTCCCTTACTTGCAGCATGAGGAAGACAGGACAGGAATCCCATCTTCCTGGGGTCCTCGGGATAGCAGGACCATTTTCAGGATCAGGAGGGAGGACAGTGTGAGATAATGTTCAAAGAGGAGAGAGAGGTAAACGTCACCCTACCTTTCAACTGGGGTCTGGGTGGTGCCCCCAGGGGCAACCCATTTCTCAAAGCCCAGAAAAATTGGTGTCCCAGAAGGCTACGGACAACTGGGAGTTAGGAAGAGGCTGACTGGACAGAAAGCAAGGTGCCAGTGGACAGGCCACCTAGCTGAGAGCTGGAGTGGTGGTGATGAGAATGTAGTATCCCTGTGTGAAGAGCAACCCAGCCCTGGCTCATTCTGGCAGTTGCTCTCAAGATCCTTCCCTAGAACTTGCCAAGACCTTGTTGATTTCCTTGCCCTTGTGGTTGCCTTTCTTGAATCTCTGGGGAATGAGGAGAGTTCTGCTTCCAGTCTGAGGCCTGATTTCTGTAGTCCACTGACCACAGTCACCTCAGGACACTTTAGTACCCCCTGTCCCTCCCCATTAAAGGCGACGTGGGAAGCAAGGACAACCAATCCCTTCTACCCTCCATCACCCAGTCAAAGCCCAAAGGGGAGGGGCTGGAGGACTTCCTCCTTCACCCCGGGGCTTTATCTTTGCTTTTTAGAATTGCAGCTAATCGTTTTAAGGGTTGGGGGGAGGGAGGAGGGACTGGGGGGGGAGGGCACAAACCTTTTATACAACACAAGGCTTAACTTTTTTTTCTTTTCTCCCCTTTTCTTGCTTCCCTTCTCTCCTCTGAATGGTTGGAGACATGTCAGCTGACTGTGGGAGGATGGGGATTGTGAGGCAAGATCCCTTGGTGCTGATGGGCTGAAGGGGGCTGAGTTGTGGGCAGATGCAGTTTCCTGCGGGCTCTGGGGAGCCTCTAACGTTGCTGTGTCCTTGTGAGCAGCCTGACCAATAAACCTGCTTTTTTAAAAAAAGGATCTGTGTTGGATTGTATTCTCCTGAGGCAGTTACAAAGGATGAGAAATAGAGTGAAAGGGAGCCAGGGAGGGAAAGAGAGAGAGGGAGGGAGGGAGGGAGTGGATTGTTCTATAAACTTGACTCACTTGCCTATGGGAGGAGGGGTGATAGCCAATTTCCTCAGCCCTTCCTATCTGTTTGGAGTTGTTCTAAACCCTTTTACATACATTAGCTCATTCAATCTTATAACAACCCCATGAGACAGATACTATTATCATTATCCCCTTTTGAGAGATGAGGAAGTTGGAACAGTGACTTGTGTAAGGCCACATAGCTGGTAAGTGACTGAGCTGCTCCACAGTCTTACTTTTACACTCTACCTTGTACTGCCTGGGGACCCACTTCTCAGCCTGTGCTTCCTTATAGCCTTCAGAATTGAGACTTGGAAGAGGCAGTCTGGCAGAGGGAGAAAGTCAGAGCTCCTGACCCAGAGAGCCAAATGTCGCAGGGAAAGGCTGCCAGCGCCTGCTATCTGCCAGTCATGCCCACACCCTGGGATGGACACCTGGTTCACTGCACAGTCTCTCTTACCTATGACCACCTGCCCCATTTGCCCACAGATATTGGTTTCCTAGATCAATGGTTCCCAATCATTGTGTGCATGAGAATCACCTGGGGGAGCTGAGCTAGTTGCTAAAAATGTCCTTTCTTGGGCTCCACCCTATCCTCCTGCCACTACCTCAAACAGGCAGAGTCCTTCCTCCTGAGCCATACTTTCACCTTCGAGTCCCCTGCCTCCCAGCAGCAAACTCTAAATCTCCCAGAAAGGATTGGCTTTCCACCAAGAGAAATGGAAAATGATGCTGAAAATTAAGAGTCTGGGAGTCAGGAAACTTCCCTCCTGCTAGGAGAGACATACCGAGGCTCCTTCTTCCTCTGAGATCCAGAGGTGCCGCTATGAGAAGCAGGGAATGATGTCTGGACCCCAGCTGCAGAGTAATAAGCCCGAGGCGAACCAAGAAAGGCCCTGATATACTAGTCCATGTCTAAGTTCTCTCCCTGTCTCTGCCACAAGCCACCCCCTCTCACTTGTCTACTCTCCACTACAGTTTCAATTCCCACCGAGTTGCTTTCCTGTACCTTCCCTATCTGGTTCTGTTCCTCCTCAACTTTGTTAAGCGCAGCCCTAATTCTCTGCACAGCCACTTTTCTCCTAGCTGGTGTACCATGACATCCTTCCTTTACATCACAGGGTTGCCAGTGCAGAAGCTCTCCCAGAACCAGAAGTGACTCATTTTCTTCTTCTCCTGTGTCTGACGGGAAGAGGGCTGGTCATAGGCATTGGTGAAATAGTCAACTGCCTACCTGGTAGGATGATGGGCATTCCAAGGTCTCACGCCACAGAGCAACTTTTCCACCAACCAGTCATGAGCTTGCCCACCATCATCAGCTTTCTTTCCATGGGTTAGAGTCAAACAATAAATGAAGGGTATTGTCGCCCAAAGGATCCCGTTAAATCTTACCTGGGATCGAAAGATGTTCCTCTTCAGCCTTAGATTGCATTATCAGCTCCCTAAATAGCACCTCCAGAGCCCTTATCCCTAAGAGGAAACTTTCCACAGGGTAAGAAGAAGACAGTTGCAGTCTTGGGCTGGTCCAGACTCTTTTCTACTCTCACACAGAGTATTTGAACTAACTTTAGATTCTCTTGTTTGCAATCCATTTTCTACATTACTGCCAGTGATTTATATTTTTTAAAAAAGAAAGCATACTTTACAGTTTAAACACCTTCCTTTAAGCAAAGAATTAAACTCCCTGGCATGGCTCACAAGACCCCTTAAAAATCTGGTCCTTCCAGGACAAATATAAACCAGGAAAAATAAGAAAACAGTATCATATCAGCTCTGGAAAAATTTATATTTATTTCTCATAAAGCAATGCATTATGAATTGGATGTTTCTGATTGTTTATAATTGTTTTATTAAGAATATGTTCACAGCTCAATGGGAGAGACAGTGAAATAGGTATGTACCCCAGAAAAATATGTTCTTAATCTTAATCCATTCCAGTGGGTGTGAACCCATTGTAAATGGGATCTTTTGGTGAGGTTACCCAGTTAGGGTGCAACTGAATCAGGATGGGTCTTAATCCCATTGGAGGCCTTACATACAGAAGGCCACAGGGAGGGAAGCCACAGGACGTAGCCAGAAGGTGGAAGTCAATGGAACTCAGAAGAGAAAGAAGAGACTGCCATGTGCCTTGCCATGTGACGGAAAAGCCAAAGAACCCCAACTATCTAGGCAGCCAGCCCCAGAATATCAGTCTTCAGGGAGAATGCATCACCTTGCTGACACCTCAGGTTTGAACTTCTTCTAGTCACAAAATCATTAGCCAATAAATTCCCATTGTTTAAGTAAAAAACAAAACAAAACAAACACACACAAAAAACACAAAACAACTGGGTATTTGCCCCAGTTTTTACTGTTCTCCTATATGCCTGTTGGGAACTCTGCTGGCCAGAACTGGGCCACACAATTTCAGGCTTACGGGCCTTTGCTCAGGCTGTTCCCTCTTTCCAGAATGGCCTCCCATCTCCATCTCCCTTCCCGAGCCAACCTCTTCTCCTGCTCCACCCTAGTCATACTCATCATTCCCTTCTCAGGACTCCCATAGAAACTTATGTTAATAAACACTTATTGAATGAATGAATGAATGAATGAATGACATGACATGACTCTCTTGCAAGTACTATAAACTCACCTCAAACTGGCTTCAGCAAAAACAAACAATCAAACAACAACAACAAAAACCTCGAAGCTGAAAAGAAATGCAGAGGGAATAAATGTAATTTGAAAGTCTCTGGTAATAGGTCCAGGGGTGGCTGGATCCAGGTTCTGATGTGATATCATCAGGAATCTATTTCTCTTCCTATTTTCTCTTTTCCTCTATGTTTTTTTTTTCTTAATAGAAACTCCCCATGTGGTGGCAAAGATGGCCATCAATAGCTGTAGACTTATGACCTACCAGCTGAGCAACCCCAGTGAAGGGTTTCTTTCCAGAGTCTTCCTGCCAGAATCTCCAAAATATATGATGCCTATTGACCCTGATAGGTCACATGTCCAAATCACTGTGCCTCTGACCAAATCTAGATCATATGATCACTTCTAGAACCCACCCAAAATGTGGAATTGAGAGTGAAGAAGGGCTGATTTCCCAAAGGAAAATTGGGCTGCTGTTATCAATAGAAAGGGGAGAGGATGATGGACAAACAAAACAACAGATGTTCTTTCCAAATGATCTGTTTTTGATACTCTGCTAGGCACTGAGAGTCTAAAAAGGCAATCAGATCTAGTCTTGGTTTTAGAGTTTGCAATTAGTGGGAGAGGCAGCCGTTCAAAATAGTGCAGAGGCGACTGTAAGACAGGCAGAGCGAAGTGCAGTGGGAATACACTGGAGAGAGGTTAATCCTGCTCGGAGAATGCGAGAAAACTTCAAGGAGGAAGGGGCTTTTGAATTGTGATTCTAAACATAGATAGGATTTCAATAGATGTTGCTGGAGGATAGAGGCAGTATTTTATTCCATTTTTGTGTTACCAGAGTCTAACAATGTCTCAAATACAATTGTATTGGTTAATATTATTTAGTTGAAAATATAAGAGAAGGACATTGGCTAGTTTAAATGGGAACTTATATTGGAAGGCTGCCGAGATAGCCCATGGAACCCAAGGAATTGCTGAGCAGCCAGGCTGGGGAGAGTGGGAATCAGGGGGTCTCCAGGGACTTCTGCAGAGCGAGTTTATGGACTGCTGTCTCTAAAGTGCAGACATTAATGCAACTTAGCTCTAAGGTCTCCAGGGCTCTGCGTCACTCAGTTTCAAATTCTGGCAGAGGGAATCTGATTAGGCCAGTTAACATCAGAGTTCAACCCTGGATTTACTCAAGGCAGGATCATGTACTACAGACGCAGCTGAAGGGATCCATTCCAGTGTGTGGCTGGGGGAAGGAAGGCAATTCCCAGGAAAGGAGGACTTGGTTGTGAGGCAGGCAGGACCCCAGAGGTATCTATTAAAAGAGCAGATACTCAATACACATTAATTAAGGGAAAGCAGTGATGTGGGGCAGGGGAGGTTCTCCAGGCTCAGGGAAGAGGGTACAGAAAGGCATAGAGGCAGGAGGCTGAAGTCATGGTCAAGGAGCAGTGAAGAGACTGATGAAGAGTGTTAGAGCTAAAAGAGGGCTTGGTTTACAGATGAGAAACAGATAAGTCACTTTACAGAGGAAGTGGCTGCAGACCCAGGAGAGAAAGTAATGTACCTGCACCGAGAGTTATTATAAGAGAGGTGGTCATTCAAGTGCTGGGAATAGACGAATTTGCCAAGGGAGGGAAGAGAAGAGGGTGGAATTTAGAATTAAAGGGAGCAGTGCCCACCTTTAGAGGACCATGCAGGGGAGGCAGCAAAGCTGATGGTGAAACGATGGGAGAGGGAGAAGGACTTCCTGGAAAGACAAAAGGGAGTGTGGAGGCTGCTGGGTGCAGGACACTTTCATAAACATGATCTCATGTAGTTCTGACTCGTATTGTGTCCCTCTGCTTGGAAAAGCCCCTGTCCCTCCCTCCAGGACTTTGTCTCTGCTGAGTGACCAGGACTGCTGCCTAGAGCTGCTTTGTGAAGGATGGATCCCCAATCCTAATCAAATCCTCTCTACCAGGAATTCAGAGTTTTGAACAGACTGATGCTTTTGGTTGCAGGGTCAAGTCAAACCTGACAAGGGAATTGCAGAGCTTTAAGGGATGTTCTACAAAATCCCTCCGGTGAAGCTCCTGAACTTACCCTTCCCAAGGTGTGGTTGTTCAGCTCTTTATATTAGAGTTTCGGAGAGAGCTCAGTTTCCTTCCCATAAGCCACACACATACTTCTTTTTTTTTTTTAATAAGGTAATAATAGCTAACGTATATCAAAGAGTTGTAATGTGCCAGATGCTGTGTTGAGTGGTTTTCAGGTTATATCATTAATCCTCACAACAATCTATGAAGCAGGTCGTCTCATATTACCTGTTTCATAGATGAGGAAACTGAGGCTCAGAGAGGTTGAGCAACTGGCCCAGGGTCATGCTGCTGGGCAGGTAGTGTGGCTCCTGGGGACTTGGTTTTTATCTACCAAGCTGCACAATCAGCTTGGGAGCAACTTTCAACCAAAGAATATTTTAATACAAACTTGCCCAGGTCAGAACTATGTTCCCCATTCGCAGATGAGGGTGCTGAGGCTCAGAGAGGTTAAGGAACTTGCCCAAGCTCACACAGCCCATTTTGTGTCAAAGCTGGGATTCAGATCCAAATGTGGCTCACTCCAGCTTCCATCAACTGCAGTTGCTTCTATTGGCCACTGTAAATATCCAGGAGGGAGGAGAAGGATGTTTCCATGAAGTTAGGTAAAGTGACTGAGAAGAAGACCTTGGCTTTGATGAGGAGGAGGTCCCTCGTGACCTTCAAGAGTACTGTCCTGTGGAGAGGAGAGGGCAGAAGCCACCTTGGTGAAGCAAGTTGAGGGTGATAACATGGTGACAATGAAGGGGAAAAAGGAGTAACTTAAGGGAGTATCAGGGCCAAGGCAGGAAAGAGGGAGCATCTTTAGAGACAGAAGGGAGAAAACAGGTGGAGAAGGTGCAGGAGGGAGGGGATAATTGATAAAGGTCAGGAAGTCGAGGAATCGCACCAAGAGCACTTCCAGTGAGTCACTAAGTATTTACTGAGCACCTAGTATGTGCCAGGCGCTGTGCCAGGTACTGGGGAGACAATGGAGTACAAAACAGTCAAGATCTATGTTCCTGGAACTTATAGTATAGTGAGGGAGACAGATAAGAAACTATGTAAACAGATAAATGTGAATTGTGATAAGAGCGCCACAGGAAACAGGTTATAGAGACAGAGCTTAGCAAGCCAGGAGCAACTTTAGATGTGGGTGTTTAGACACGGCCACTCTGAGGAGGTGAGACTGGAAGGGAGAGAAGAAAGAAGGCATGCCAAAGCTGAGAAAGGAAAAGGAATGGCATATGCAAAAGCCCTGAGTGGGACGAGACTGGCTGGATCTTAGTGGGCAGGAGGGAGGTTGGTGGGGTAGGCAGGCCTTGAAGAGGGTGACATAAAGGAACGCCCTTTATCCTACACCCCAGGAAAAGTCATTGAAGGGACAAAGTCACATGATGTGAGGGATGTTTTAAGCAGCATAGGAAAAAAGTTTAGCCTTGAAAATAATGAGTAGGGGGGCCTATGCTTCAGAGACAGGAAGAAAGAGGTGCTTGGATGATGATGCCTTAGAAGTATTAACGCGGAGAGAAGGTGAAGGGCAGAGAGCTAGTGTTGGATGGATCTGCTCTTCTCTGTGATGTTAGTGATGAGAAATTGGGCAGCCCTGAGTCAGCCTTTCCGTCGTCGAGTCCCTTTGGAGTCCCCTCACCCACACAAGTTGCTCCTTGCTCTCTTTGGTCACTGCAGTGGCCTGCCACCCACCTACTGTCCTTGATGTTCTTCTCCAAGTCTTCCCTTCCTTGTCCTGCCTTCAATTTGTTTTAGGGCTTTACTGCTAATTCCTCCAGGGAGCACGGAGTAGCCAAAAATAAAGTTTCTGGAACTTTTCAAAGTCTGATCAGTCTCTGTTCCCCATCTAGCCTATAGATGTGCTTTTTTTTTTTTTAAACTTTTTATTATGAAACACTTTCAAACTTATAGGACAGTTACAAAAACAGTAAAACCCACACACAGAGAACTTCAACATACCCCTACCCGCCCAGATACCCAGATCTGCCAATTTGCTGTATCATTCTATCTATCTATCTATCTATCTATCTATCTATCTATCTATCTATCTATCATCTATCTATCTATCATCTATCTATCTATCATCTATCTATCTTCTACCTACCTATCCATCCATCTGTCTATTTCTCAATCCATTTTCTAAACATTTGCATGTAGGTTGTATACACTCACCTTGATCCTTGAATACATAATACTGCTATGTACATTTAGTCACAAGGGTGTTTACTTATGTAACCACCTTAAGTACAGTTATCAAGTTCAAGAAATTTAACACTGATATAAACTTTACAGTCTATATTCCAACTTTTTCAAATGTCCCAAAATGTCCTTTTGGGCCTTTTCTCCTCCATTATTAGATCTTGTCCAGAACCACCTATTGCATTTAATTGTCATTGTCTTTTTAGTTACTCCTATTGTTTTTTTTTAATTGTGAAAATATATATACAATATAAACTTTCCCATTTCAACCACTCCCAAGCATACCATTCAGTGGGATTACTCATATTTATAATATTGTGGAACCCTCATCACTTTCTATTACTAAAACTTTTCCATCTCCCCAAACAAAAATCCTATTCTTATTCAATATTAACTCCCCCTTCCTCCTACCCCTTCCCCCTGACAACCTGTACTCTAATTTCTGTCTCTGTGAACTGCATTATTCTCTGATATTTTCTCTGTAGTTACTATGGGGCTTAAATTTAGCCTCCCAAATCTATAACCGTTTTGTTGCTTAGATACCAACTTAACTTCAATGGTATACAGAAACTACGTTTTTATACCTTTCTGTCCCCGACCTTTATGTAGTTCTTGTTACAAATTGCATGTTTATACATTATGAGTCCAAAAACCACTGATTTATCCTTACATTTTATGCATTTGCCTTTTAGACACTTAGGGAGTAAAAAGTGGACTTAAAAGCCAACAAGACAATAGCACTGGCATTTATATTTACCTATGTCATTACCCTTAATGGAGATTCTATTCCCTTCATATGGCATCAGTTTATTGTCTAGTGTCCTTTCCCTTCAACATGCAGAACTCTCTTTAGCACTCTTGTAGGGCTGGTCTAAGGACGATAAACTCCCTCAGTTTTGCTCAACTGGGGGTGTTTTAATCTCTTCATCACTTTTTTTTGAATTAATTTTTTATATCAATGTCACAAATTTACTCAGCACAAGATGATAACTACAATAACAGTAAACCTGCTTTAGTCAGGTTTCATTTCTCAGTCTTGAGGGATTTGGGACAATGTCCACTCTGACTGCTTCAGGTTGAGAGGGGACATAGTTATTATGGGGCAGAGGAATGAAATTGTTTTGTTTGCAGTTGAAGACCCTCCTCACTTTTGGGATGGGGCTGGTCCCTCACCATTGTTTTGTTAGTTGTCCAGGGCATGTCTGAAGAACTGAAGAGTAGAAGTTAGCCACACATCTGCTAGGTTTCAGGGCTCAAAGGGCATAAGATGAATCTGAGGACTTTGAGTGTTGAGTATACTTAAGAAGTATATTGAAAATTATCGGTTCAAATAAAAGAAATAGAAGAATCATGATTAGGTGACCTACAAATTAGTGCAACTATGTTATATTGGGGAAATAGCTTTTCATACATTCCCAGATAGAGCCCGCCAATGGGGGTGTTAATTTCATGAGGCTGTGTGGTTTTGTTTACTGTGGCATTTTGTGAAATCTGGCTGAAACCTGCATAAACCTTACTTCCAGAATAACCTCCAGACTCACTTGGAAATCTCTTAGCCATAAAATCTCTATTTGATTTAATATTTCCCCCTTTTGATCAAGGGTAATAATCCCTCCATGCCAGGGAAGCTTATCCCTGGGAGTCATGTCCCACTTTGGGGGTCGGGGGAAGGTAGTGAGTTGATTTGCAGAGTTTGGCTTAGAAAAAGGCCACATTTGGGTAACAAGGAGGTTTTCAGGAGGCAGCTCTTAGGCATTAATTATAATTCAGCTTAGTTTCATTATTACAGAAATAAGGTTCGTAAGTGCAGTTATTAAGATCAAGGGCTTGACTTATTAGCCTGTTTTCCTTTATTAGGCAAGGCTGATATATTCCATAGCTTTTGACCATCTGTTTTAGTCAGCCAAAGGAGTGCTGATGCAAAATACCAGAAACCTGTTGACTTTTATAAAGGGTATTTATTTGGAGTAGATGCTAAAGAATCCAAATCAAGGTAACAGAAGCGGTACCTTCTCACCCAAAGTCTGTTGCCATGTGATGACGCAAGATGGTGGGCAAAGTCTGCGACGGTTCAGCCTTTCTTCTTCCTCTTAAGGCTCCGTGGTCCCAGCTTCTTCCCATCTCAGCTGTAGGCTGGCATAAGGCTAGTCTCTCTCCCTGGGGCTTGTTTCTTTCCGGGCTTAGCTGCTCTGGTCTCTTCACAAGGTCAGCTATAAACTATCAGGCTCATCTATCTTCCCAGGGCCGCAGGATCCTCCATGTATCTTCTCTGTGTTTGCCTGTGTATCTATTTCCATGTGAGAGTCTGTTTTATCAGCCTACCAGGAGGGCAGGGACTCAGCCCTGCATGCCCTAATCAAATTTAATAAAACCCTAATCTTGATTTAATTAAGTAATAAAAACTCTAAATTTAATACAATCAAAGGGGTCTCACGCCCAGAGGAATAGACCAGTTTACAAACAATCAATTATGTCTTTTGGAATTCTTAAATAATGTCAAACTGCCACACCATCTTATTTGAGAAAGTAGCAGGTCTTCTACAGGAGGGAAGTTTAATATTTTGTTAGCTACTGTGTGGGCATCTATCTGTCCATAAAACATACCTATGGCAACAAGGATATATTTATATCCCATAGAAGTCTGTAGCTATATAACTTTCATGCTGTTTAAAGGCCCTGTCTGTCTAGACACCTGACAATGTAGAACAGTATAACCTACAGGGAAATTTGGTTGTTTCTGTGACATAAAACATTTTTCTAAGAATTGAGTGTGCAATATTCCCATACCCCCCTCTTGTTGACACTCACCATTGGTATAGTAACTTTGTTATAATTGATGCAAGAAGGTTAAAATGTTACTGTTAACTTTAATCCATATTTTGCTTTAGGTGCATTTCCCCCATATTTCACCCTGCTAAAAACACCCTCTATTAGTGACATACTTTTGCTTTAGATCCTGAAAAACATTCTTATATTTGTATTATTAATCAGAATCCTCATCCACCACAGGATCCACTGTGTTATGCAATCCCATGTTTTATCCTTTAGCTTTCCTTCTAGTAGCATATATGACCTAAAACCTCCCCCTCCAACCACGCACATACACGTACCCCAGCACTGCCAACTATACTCATTATCAGGCTACCATCACCTCTGTTCACCCCCAAACCATGACAATCAACCTAATTATTATAAATTCTGCACAGATTAAGCATCAGCTCCGCCTTCTCTATCCTCATTCTATCTCTTGGTAACCTATCTTCTAGATTCTACCTTTATGGATTTCCTTATTATAATTAGGTCATCTTAGAGAGATCATACAATATTTTTATGCATGTCTTATTTCACTTCACATAAGGTCCTCGAGGTTCATCCATGCTATTGCATGCATCAGTACTGCATCATTTCTTCTTGCAGCTGAATAATATTCCATCATATATTGTGGTGGTTTCTTCAGGGCAGAGAGGAGGTAGAGACTCCTTGGGGCAGGCTAGAGATTGGGCAGTGCAGGCTTGAGGTTGGGTGGTACCCACCTCAGGGCAGGGAGGAGGACTGGACTCCCTGGGGCAGGCTGGATGCTGGGTGATGCAAGATTGGCATTAGGTGGTCTCCACAAGACAGACCATTACAGATTTATCTGGCAAAGTCTCAACAGAATTTAGGGTTTCAATGTCCAACCATATGTCTCCATCTCAGTCCTCAGGGTTCCACTCCTTTGCAATCAATGTCCTCACTTTAATAGCAGACACCCTGCAAGGCTGAGATTTTACTGTCCGTTGTAACTCTGCTACTCGTACAATGAGACTCTTGAGTCTGGTTTCAGAGCAAGTCTGTGGCTTCGTGAAATAAGATTTTCTTTGAGCACACACATAGAAACTTTCACATCATTCATGTGGCACTTAAGTTGCAAATTTGAAGACTTCAGCTCATCCCTTTCTTTTGTAACTGTATCTAGCATATTTAGGAACAGTCAGCCAACATCACTGTACCTTTTAACTCCACAAAACTGTTAAGGTGTTAAAAACACTCTCACCCAGATCCTTGCCTCTCTTATAAGCATGGAAGTAGTCATATACAGTGATGATATTTTGCATATCTCTATTGCTAACTCATGCCATGGACTGTCAGTAGCCTCTTGATTATTGGAAAGAGAGTCATTAGTGCCATTGAATCTAATTAGAGTAGAGAAATAATTGCAAAAATCCCAGAACCAATTCAGAAATTCCATTTTTAAGATTCTCTTTCTTAAGAACCACTCCTGGTACCAAGCTGTATTAGTCAAGTTTCTCTAGGGAAACAGAACTGATGGGAGATATCTGTAAATAGTATGAGATTTTATAAAATTGTCTCATGTGACCGTGGGGATGTACAAGTCCAAATTCCAAAGGGCACGCTGCAAACCAGGGCCTCTGATGAAGTCCTTGATGAGTTTCTAGGAGATGCTGTCTGTCTGAAGAAGAGAAGGAGAGTCTCTCTCTGAATGCTGAAATCACTTCCCCTTTTAAGGCCTTCAACTGATTGGATGAGACATCACTCTTTGCTGATAGCAATCTCCTTAGTTGATTGTAGATGTAACCAACCATCTATGCAATCAACTCACTGATTATTAAAGTCCATGAAATGCCTTTATATTACGATTAGCTCAGTGTTTACTTCACCAAACTGGGCACCATTACCTGTCCAAGTTGACACATTAGCCTAACCATCAGAAGCATCATTATGCAGAATATGAGCAGGACAGCTTCCCTAGTATCATTCAAGCTTTGCTTCAACTTTGAATCAATATTGTCTGCACCTTTATGCAAACATCCAGCCAAATGTTCATTTGTGTTATTCCTAGCACAAGTAGTACAGAATTTGCTCTTGTTTCTGCAGTTTAATCTGGAAGGGATTGACTTGCAAACCTTAATCCCAAGAAAAATATTGCACAAACAAAGGGAAATTTTTTTTCTGCACTGTGAGTATTTGCATCAGTGACCCTGCCATAAAAAAGTGCTTGCTTGATATGGCAGTTTGAGATTATTTATGAATTCCAAGAAAAAGATATTGATTATGTTTGTAAACGGGTTTGTTCCTCTGGGCATGATACTGTTTGATTGTATTTGATTCAGCTCAGATACTTTGATTAAATTATGTTATGATTAGGGCTCTTATTTGACCACATCATTAGGGCAACTCAGTTTGAGTCCCCACCCCTTTTGTGGGCTATATAAACGGACACACAATCAAGGAGACACACAGAAGTAGATACACAGAGAAGATACACAGAGGAAGAGAGACAGCTCCATAGACATGGCAGAGGCCCCAGGAAGAGAGATAAGCCATTCACCTGATAGTTTACAGCTGATCTTGTGAAGCGTACAGAGCAGCTGAGCCCGAAAAGAAATGAGCCCTGGGAAGAGAAATGAGTCCTGTGCCAGCTGAGATTGGAAGAAGCTGGACCCACGGAGCCTTAAGAGGGAAGAGGAAGGCTTAACACCCGCAGACATTGCCTGCCATCTTACTTCAGCACATGGCAACAGAGTTTGGTAAGGAAGTAACCCTGAGTTGGACTCTTTAGAGCCTTGTAACTATAAGCTTTTACCCCAAATAAATACCCTTTATAAATGCCAACCGATTTCTTGTACTTTGCATTAGCACCCCTTTTGGCTGACTAATACACTTGACCAAAGAACTGAGCACCATTACCTGGCCGAGTTGACATATTAGTTTAAACATCACATATGTATATACCACATTTTGTTTATCCATTCATCTGTTGATGAACATTTGGGTTACTTCCATCTTTTGGCAATCGTGAATGATGCTGCTATGACCATTGGTATGCATATATCTGTGTGTTTCCCTGCTTTCAGTTCTTCCGAGTATATACCTAGTAGTGGGATTGCCAGGTCAAATGGCAATTCTGCATTTAGCTTCCTAGGAAACATCACGTTGTATTCCACAGTGGCTGCACCATTCTATATTCCCAAAAGCAGTGAATGAGTGTTCCTATTTTTCCACATCCTTTCCAACACTTGTAGTTTTCTGTTTTTTAAAAAAAATATTGGCCAGTCTAGTAGGTGTGAAATGATATCTCATTGTGGTTTTGATTTGCATTTCCCTAATAGCTAGTGATGTTGAGCATCTTTTCATGAGCGTTTTAGTCATTTATATTTCCTTTTTGGAAAAATGTCTATTCAAGTCCTTTCCCCATTTTTCAATTGAGTTGTTTGTCTTTTTTATTATTGAGTTGTAGGATCTCTATATGTGCTGGGTATTAGACTCTTATTGGATATGCAGCTTCCAAATATTTTCTCCCATTGAGTAGGCTGCCTTTTCACTTTCTTGACAAACTCCTTTGAGGCACAAAAGTTTTTAATTTTGAGGAGGTCTCCTTTACCTATTTTTGCTTTCATCAACTGTGCTTTGGGTATAAAGTTTATGAAACCGTTACTTACACAAGATCTCGAAGATGCTTCCCTACATTTTCTTCTAGAAGCATTATGGTCCTTGTTCTTATATTTAGGTCTTTGATCCATCTTAAGTTGATTTTTTAATAAAGTGTGGGATGGGAGTCCTCTTTCATTATTTTGGATATGGATAGCCAATCCTCCCAGCACCATTTGTTGAAGAGACTATTCTGTTCCAGTTGAGTCTACTTGGCAGCTTTGTCAAATATCAGTTGGCCGTAGATGTGTGAATCATTTCTGAACACTCAATTCAATTCCATTGGTCAATATGTCTATCCCTGTGCCAGTACCATGCTGTTTTGACAACTTTGTAATATGCTTTATTCTATTTTATTTTTTTAAAAGCTTTATTTTATTTATTTATCACCCCCGCCCCTTGCTGTTTTTGTGCTCACTGTCTGCTCTCTGTGTCCATTCGCTGTGTGTTCTCTGTGTGTGCTTATCTTCTCTTCTCATTTTCTCTTTAGGAGGCACCGGGAACTGATCCTGGGACCTCCGATGTAGGAGAGAGACACTCAATCATTTGAGCCACTTCAGCTCCCTGATTTGTTGTGTCTTTCATTGTCTCTCTTCTTTGTCTCTTTTTGTTGTGCCAGCTCACCACGTAGGCCAGCTCGCTTTCATCAGGAGGCCCTGGGAAATGAACCCAGGACCTCCCATATGGTAGATGGGAGCCCAATCGCTTGAGCCACATCCACCTCTCTGTAATATGATTTAAAGTCAGGTAGTGTGAGTACTCCAACTTCATTCTTCCTTTTTCAAGCTGTTTTTAGCTATTCAGAGCCTATTACCCTTCCAAATAAGTTTGATAATTGGCTTTTCCATTTCTGCAAAAAATGGTGTTGGGATTTTTTTCGGGATTGCACTGAATCTGTAAATCAATTTGGGTAGACTTGACATCTTAACAATATTTAGTCTTCCAATCTATGAACATGGACTGTCCTTCCATTTATTTAGGTCTGCTTTGATATCTTTTCAGCAATGTTGTATAGTTTTCTGTGTACAAGTCCTTTACATCCTTAGATAAATTTATTGCTAGATATTTGATTCTTTTAGTTGCTATTGTAAATTGAATTTTTTCCTGACTTCCTCCTCAGTTTGTTCATTACCAGTATATAGAAATGTTACTGATTTTTGCATGTTCATCTTATATCTCGTCACTTTGCTGAACTCGTTTATTGGCTCTAGTATCTTTGCTATAGATTTTATGGGGCATTCTGTATATAGGATCATGTCATCTGCAAATAGTGAAAGTTTTACTTCTTCCTTTCCAATTTTGGATGTCTTTTATTTCTTTTTCTTGCCTAACTGCTCTTGCAAGAACTTCTAACACAATGTTGAGTAAGTGACAGTGGGCATCCTTATCTTGTTCCAGATCTTGGAGGGAAAGCCTTCAGTCTTTCACCATTGAGTATGATGTTAGTTGTGGGTTTTTCATATATGCCCTTTATCATGTTGAGGAAGTTTCCTTCTATTCCTATCTTTTGAAGTATTTTGATCAAGAAATGATGCTGGATTTTGTCAAATGGCTTTTCTGCATTGATAGAGATGATCATGTGATTTTTCTCCTTCAATTTGTTAATGTGGTATATTACATTAATAGATTTTCTTGTGTTGAACCACCCTTGCATACTTGGGATAAAACACACTTGATCATGATATATAATTTGTTTAATGTGCTGTTGGATTCTATTTGCTAGTATTTTTTGAGGATTTTTGCATCTAAATTCATTAGAGAGATTGGTCTATAATTTTCTTTTCTTGTAACATCTTTATCTGGCTTTGGTATTAGGGTGATGTTGGCTTCATAGAATGAGTTAGGTAATGTTCCCCCCTCCTCAATTTTTTGGAAGAGTTTGAACAGGATTGATATTAGTTCTTTTTGGAATGCTTGGTAGAATTCATTGTGAAGCCATCTGGTCCTGGACTTTTCTCTGTTGGGAGGTTTTGGATAACTGATTTAATCTCTTTACTTGTGATTGGTCTATTGAGGCATTCTATTTCTTCTAGAGTCAGTGTAGGTTGTTTGTGTGTTTCTAGGAATTTATCCATTTTGTCTAAGCTGTCTAATTTATTGGCATACAGTAGTTCATAGTATCCTCTTATGACACTTTTTATTTCTGTGAGGTCAGTGGTGATGTCCCCTATCTCATTTA
>JAQZBX010010584.1:0-44101 GCA_029593785.1 Cabassous unicinctus | reverse complement strand
CCCTCTCACTTCATTGATTATTTGGCTGACTACAGAATTCTGGCTCCCAAATCATTTTCCCTAAGCACCTTTGAGGATTTTTTTTTCACGATTTCTAGAAACTGTAATTTTGATAAGTGGTCTCATTCAAGTCTTAGTCACATTTCTTTGCTAGTGCCCTTCATTATGATTTCAGATTTTGTAACTTCACGAAGTTGTGACTACATGTTTGTCTTCTTGCACTCCTCATGCTTACCTTTGGAGAGTTCTGCATATCAGAATAGTTGTGCTTTCCCTTCCTTGAAAATTAACTTAAATTAATTTTTAATTGCTCTGTTCTTAATATATTTCTGATCTCTTTTTTTGTTGCTAGGCTCATGAGTTAAATGTCTCCCTCTCATTTCTTTTATCATAGTTTTCATATCTGTCTTTTAACTCTAAGAATAGGGAAATTTTACTAATTACATATTCCAATGCAAGTCAATTCTAAGGTACATTGATAGGTCACTAAATCCATTGATGTTTCAATACATGTGTTTTAGATATGGCTGCCTCCTCATTGTTTCATCCTTAAATAATCAGCATAACCCTGTGTGCACTTACCATCCAATAAATTTCATTATTTGAACAGGAACTGCTCATAGTGTTTTGCTATCTCAAGAAGATAAATCTCACATGTGGATTCTTCTTTACTGGTATATCTTTGAAATATGTATTTGTTAGTTTCAGTTAAGGACTGCCTATCTTCTAAATTTACAATCTTCTCCAAGTAGCCTTATCCGTTCCCATGGTATAGATAAATGTTTAAATTATGATGTTAGCTAAACCCTCCCTTGGTCTTCAGACTTGTACATCAAATTTCACCAGAAGCACTTTTGCAAATTATTTCAATGAAGAGGAAAAGCATTTACATTTTGCTCAAGCCAATAGCCTTATAGTAGGCTGTAGTATTTTCACCAATTTGAATTCAATTTAGCATATGTGAAGATAATATAGCAACTTTATTTTCCATAGCTAATTTCTTAGTCTTGAGATAGACTAAGAAAATAGATCATGGGTTTGATTGTTCTCATGTATGGAAATGTTTGCCAATTATCTAAGTTTCAAGAGTGAGCTTTGAAAAACTCTGTCTCCTCAATAAAAATCTAATGTCTTTCATTTTTTTCCCCTCCCATAACTCCTTCCCTAAATGCTTCCCATGTATTTTAGAGGTCAAAGTTGGAGCTTAAATGAACTTGTAATTTATAGGGAATGGGCGCTTGATGTGGCATGTAGGTCACTAAGCTGTTCTATGTGCCATCCTTGACTCTTCTATAGGGTGTCTACTCTGGAATAATCTTTTGCCATCCTCTGATGTGTTCATGACCTCTGAGGTGCAGCAGAGAACTTGTGAACTTGTGATGTGTTGCAATGGCTGATTTAGAACCTGATCTTCTCTTGTTAATGCAGACCCAACTGGTATTCCTGGCTCCAATGATGCTGAACCTTTTTTGAATCTTGAATCATGCAATGATTTCATTTGCTCTTTGGCCATTGACGATGTTCCACCTGCTTAGAATATTTTTTGCCCTCATCACTTGATTGACACCCTATAATTCTTCAATTCTCAGTTTAGAAGTTACTTTCCATGGAAAATCTACTCTAACTTTCCTAGTCTGAATTAGATTCTTGTCCATTTACTTCTTTAACATCCTGTAGTTTCCATAATATAGCACATAATAAACTTTATGATAATTCCATAGCTTCATATCTTTCTCTCTCTTTGTCTCTCTCTCATTTTCTAGAAAATGTGAACTTTCTTACAATTTAATTTCCAAGGTAAAACTGGGGATCACACAAAAGACTGGAATTTGGGAGTTTTTATAGGGTTTCATTCGAAATCTGGATAGAACTAGGCAATGCTGACTTTCACCAATTTTATTCACCAATTTACTGAAGATAATAGTTGGCCCGGGAACAAAACAAATATAATTTGAGGACATAATGCTGTTTGAAATCCTTTATTAGCCTGTGGCTACTAAACACCTAACAGAGCGGGGTAAATTCTACATGAACTGTTGTTCTTTAAGGACGTAGACTCCTGTATTAGAGCTGGTTCTGTCTGTATGGTCTCTGTCCTCATAGGCACTTATGGAACTTTGGCTATGTCAAGTATGAGATAAATCTACTGATCACAATTTCGTGATATTTGTGTGGATTTTTGAGACTTTTCTGACACCAGTCCTTGAATGAAAGAACTATTGTCTATAGTTTATAACTGAATCTCTGCATCAAACTCTATCTGGTAAATGGTATGTTCTTTAAAATCTTTTTAAAAATTAATAACTAAAATCCTGACTAAGTTCTCCCAATTAAGGTGTTTTTAAATGGTTATCTAGCAACATAATGGATACATATTAGCATTTTCACTTTTAATTGATTGAGTTATGAAGTTTGTTAAATCTACAAACCCTAAACTTTGTATTCAGTTATACTACCTTAACAGAAGGAAAGGTCAAAATGATGGGAGTATGTTTTCTACTCTCTCATATGCAACCTAGAATTTAATATTTTTGTGCTTATGTATAGAAAGCCAATGTGTGTAGTATAAAAAGAGATAAATGGTCTAAAAAATGATGTAGCATCAGCAAGCTTATTTTCTCTGAGTAGCTTTCACTCCTCCATACTAGAGGTGGGTTTTTATAGAAATGCTTTTAGAAGATGTACTCAGGGAGTTGCTGTGATTTCTGAGGGTATACACTCTTTGTGAAACCCTCTTTCTAGGTCAAACTTTAATGAGAACTACTGTCCTTATGCTGTAGGATTTTTGCTGCCAGTAGACTTTCCTTAAACATTTGTTTACAAAGAGAATGACAACAATTTATAGTACTTCTATTTCTGTTTTCTGCCACTGCTTGCTGCCATACCTGAGCACTTAATCAGTAATAGGCCATGTGATAAGCATTCACATTTACTCTGTCTTTTAAATTTTACCATTTACCTGAGGGACAGGCAATGTTATCCCATCTTACAAATGAGGACAGCAAAGCTAAAATGGTTTAAAACCTTGTCCTAGATAACAGAGCTAGAAGAGGAGAGTTGGATTATTTGAATTGAAATTGATTTGATTGCAAAACTTTTGCTATTAATGTTGTGTTTGCAACTACAGTATATATCTTCCTACAGATATAAGCTCATCTTTCTTTAAAGTCTTGGAATTCTCAGCCATATATTTGTATTATTACTTGACAATGATTGCATGACATACTTTTGAATAATTAATCAAGGGGAAATCAAATGTCAAGATATTTATTTTAAATAATTTATGGGTGGTATATATTCTGAGCCTTTGCATATTTGAGAATTTATTTTAATATTACTAATCCATTTATAAAATTTTGATTGTATATTCTTGGTGTATTTTATTTTTACTCAAACCTTTAAGGTTTTATTGATTTTAGGTTTTCAGAAGAATAATATGCTATCCATTATAAATAATAATATATATTTTTTGTACAACCAATATGCCTCCATGTTCACTTTAATTTTGGGTTGTGATTTTGTACTTTGTTGATATTTTTCTCCTGCCTTGATAGTTCAAATTGTTCCTAAGATATTTTTAAATGTCAAGTTATCCTGGTATTATTTCTCAAATTGATAAATTATTTAAAATTTTACACACTTTCTTCCTATAACTCAAGAGTAAAATAGTTCATTATCATATTATCTTGGATTTTTGCATTCCATTCCATGTATTCTGTTTTCTGCTTCAGGTATACCGATTATCTTTTTTTTTTTTTTTTTTTTTTTTTTTTTTTTAAGTGATTATTTAATTTTAATTTTACTTTTTTTACCGGGAGGTCCCAAGGATCGAACCCAGGTCCCTCCATATGGGAGAGGGACACTCAACCACTTGAGCCACATCCGCCTCCCCATTATCTTTTGTTGAATCTCTGAGGGCACATGTGGCTTAAAGCTGTTACATTCTATGGCTGTCTCCACTGGAAGTTCTTTAGTATTCTGTGTTGACCAATATACCTTATAAGCTCTTATAGAACCTCTGATTTAGTTAATATACATTATTTGAAGAAGATATATTCATACATAATCATCACCTGATCAATTCTGAATCATGTTAATCCTTATTTTATTTATTCTTGTAAAACCATTCAAGAGAGTTCAAGAATGACAATTAAAAACAATACTGCATTTATACTCTTGGATTAAAGCCCAAAATAAATTATTAATGTGCATACATTAAGGAGAGAGTGGACTGAAAAAAAGGAAGGGAAACTAATTGCTAATGTTTTGCTATAATTTAATGTTTAGTAAAATGCATATTTAATTACATATTTAATAATGATATCAAAATTTGATAAAGTAAGTAAAAATTACCTACTGCACAAATCCCTTAGTAAACTAATAATTTTAAACTTGGCCAAATTTTTAAAAAGATCAGTAAAGAACTAGATATACAAAGAAACAAAAATAAATTTAATAACATCAATGCAAAAGAAGAGGGCAACAATATATCCATATACATGCCATGGTTTATAAATAATTATTATCCTAGTTAAATGTAAAATATTTCAAATTTCATGTAGAAACCTATTTTACACTTTTTGAAAAGTGCATATAAAACAACATAAAAAGTTAATCAATTTATATAAGGTAATCATGAATTAAAGGAAATTAAAAACAATGTTAATTTCCTCATTGATCGCATGTTAATCTCATATTGAGAAAACATAAATGAGCTATAGAGAGATATTTTCTATTGATGCATTTTTAGTCCACTATGAGTATATATCATGAAGTTTCAGGACCTGGATGTGTAAGCATCCAATATGCAAAGCAAATCCTTAAGAATACACTGAGTAATTGCAAGAAATATACTAAACTTGGTAGTTTTGCTACAGTTCTCTTTACCTGTGACTGTTAAATTAAAATATAAGTAGGAAATAAAATACATTATTGCATGATAGAAATAAAGTATTATATGCGTATGTTCATATGTATACTTATACATGCATATATATTGTATGCATATATATATATAATAAATAAACCTAAATGGAATATCATTCACTTTTTAATATATTATTTTATTAGAGAAGTTATAGGTTTACATAAAAATCATGCAGAGATTACAGAGTTCCCATATACCCAATGTCACATATGCAATTTTCCTTATGATTAACACTTTACATGAGTGTGATACCTTTGTTAACACACAAAAGATTTTATTATGCTGTGCTACTAACTGTACATAGTTTTTGTTAAAGTTCATTGTTTCTGTTGTACAGTTCTATGAGTTTTAAAAAAAAATTTGTTTTTATAACATATATGCCACTTAATACATCCCCTTTTAAACAGACTCAAATATGTAATTTAGTGCTGTTAATTATATTCACAATGCTTTGTTACCATCACCACCACCACCATAATTCCCAAAACTTTTCCATCACCCCAAACAGAAATACTCTCTATTCCCTACCTACCATGGCTCCCGGTAACCTGTATTCTGCTTTCTAATGCTATAAATTTGTTTATTCTAATTATTTCCTCTCAGTGAGATCATGTCATATTTGTCCTTTTGCATCTGGCTTATTTCACTCAACATGATGTCCTCAAGTTTCATCCATGTTGTTGCAAGTTTCAGAACTTCTTTCCTTTTTGCAGCTGAATAATATTCCATTGTATAATATACCATAATTTTCTATTTATGTATTGATGGATTCTTGTGTGCTTCTATTTTTTAGCAATTGCAAATAATGCTGCTATGAACATTAGTAGGCAAATATCTGATCAAGTCCATTCTTTTGAACATAAGTAAGAATGACAGGTCATATGGTAATTCTAGATGTAACTTGCTGAGGAACTACCAAGCTTTTTTCCAAAGTGGCTGCACTGTACTACATTCCCACAAACAATGAATAAGTACTCCAATATCTCTACCTCCCTCTCCAACACTTCCTATTTTCTGTTGTTTTTTTTTTAAGTAGTGGCCATTCCACTTGGTATGAAATGCTGTCTCATTGTGGTTTTGATTTGTATTTCCCTAATGGCCAATGAGTGTGAGCATCTTTTCATGTGCTTTTTAGCCATTTGTATACCTTCTTTAGAGAAATATATACTCAAGTCTTTTGCCCATTGTTTAATTGGGTTGTTTTTCTTTGTCTTGTGGAACTGCAGGATTTCTTTATATGTTCTCAATATTAAACTCTATCAGATATGTGGTTTCCAAATATTTTATCCTATTCTTTAGGTTGACTTTTTACTTTCACGGTGAAATCATTTTTTACCCCAAAGTTTTTTTTTTAATTTTGATGAAATCCAAATTATCTATATTTTCTTTTGTTGCTTTTGCTTTTGGAATACAGTCTAAGAAAACATTGCCTAACACAATATCCTGAAGATGATTCCTTATGTTTTCCTCTAAGAGTTTTATAGTTTTATTTCTTGTATTTAGGTCTTTGATCTCTTTTGAGTAACTTTTTTTCATATAGTATGAGGTAGGGGTCCATCTTGATTCTTTTGCATATGAATATGCAGTTTCCCCAGCACCACTTATTTAAGATTATTCCTTCCCATTGAGTGGACATGGCAACCTTGTCAAAAATTCATTGACCATAGATGTGAGAGTTTATTTATTTCAATTCAATTCCACTGGTTTATATGTCTGTTCTTGTACCAGGACTAGTCTGTTTTGATTCTTGTACCTTTGTAATATTAGGTTAAAAATCAGCAAGTGTGAATCCTCCAAATTTTTTCTTGTTTTGTAAGATGCATTTGGCTATTCAGGTTCCCATAACCTTACATAAAAATTGGATGGTTGACATGTCCAATTCTGCAAAGAGGGTTGCTGGGATGGATTTGAATCTCTAAATGACTTTGGGTAGACTTGTCATCTTAATATTATTCTTCCAATCCGTGAACATGGAACGTCCTTCCATTTATTCAGGGCTTCTTTGATTTCCTTTAGCTATGTTCTATAGTTTTCTGTATGTAAGTCTTTTAGATGCTTGATTTAATTTATTCTTAGTTATTTCAGTCGTATGATTACTATTGTAAATGGAAGTTTTTTTTCTTGATTTCCTCTTCTGATCATTGATCACTAGTGTACAGAAGTACTACTGATTATTTAGTGTTGATATTGTATTCCACCACTTTGTTGGATTAATTTCTTAGCTCTGGTATGTTTGCTGTGGATATTTCAGGATAACTATATATAGGATAATGTCATCTGAAAAAAAAAGATAGTTTTATTTCTTCTTTTCCAATTTGAGTGCCTTTTAATTGATCTCTCTTGTTTAACTGTTCTAGTTAGAACTTCCAATACAATTCTACATAACATTGGTGACAGTGGGAATCATTGTGTTGCTCCTGATTTTATACGGAAAGTTCTCAGTTTTTCATTATTGAATATGATATTAGCTGTGGGTTTTTCATATATGCCCTTTTCATTCTGAGGAAGTTTCCTTCTGTTCCTAATTTCCTAAGTATTTTTATCAACAAGGAATGCTAGATTTTATAAAAGGCCTTTTCTGTATCACTTGAGATGATCATATTGCATTTTTTCCTTAGTTCTATTAATGTGATGTATTTAATTAATTGATTTTCTTATGTTCAACCATCCTAGCATACCTGTATAAATCCCATTCAATCATAGCGTATAATTATTTTAATGTGTTGTTGGATTTGGTCTGATATTATTTTGTTGAGAATTTTTGCATCTATATTCATTAGGAATATTGGTGTGTAAGTTCCTTTTCTTGTGGAATCTTTAGCTAGTTTAGTATTAGGTTGATGTTTGCCTTATAGACTGAGTTAGGGAGTATGCCGTCCTCTTCAATTTTTTGGAAGAGTTTAAGCAGGATTGCTGTTAATTCCCCTTGGAATACTTGGTAGAATTCATAGTATCCACTTATAATCCTTTTTGTTTAAGTGGGGTTAGTAGAGATATCCCCATTTCATTTCTGATCTTTATTTGCATCCTCTTTCTTTGTTTTCTTTGTGTGTCTACCTAAAGGTTTTCTAATTTTACTGATCTTTCTAAACAACCACCTTTTGGTAACTTTGATTATGTTTTTTGTTATTCTCTATTTCATTTATCTTTGCTCTGATTTTTGTTATTTCCCTTTTTGTCTAAATCCTCTGGTTATGATGTTAAGAATCTGATATGCGATATTTCTTCTTCATTATTATAAACATTTAACACTATAATTTTTCCCCCTTCAGCATCGCTTTTGCTGCTTGTAATAAGTTTTGCTACATTGTGTTGTCATTTACATTTGCCTCAAAATATTTCTTAATTTCCCTCTGATTTCTTCTTCAAAACTTTGGTTTTTTCAGGGTGCATTGTTTAATTTCCACATAATTGTGAATTTTCCACTTTTTTCTCTGTTATTGATTTCTAGCTCTATTCCATTGCATTTGAAGAACATATTTGTATGATTTCAAATTATTTTATTTGTTGAGACTATTTTGTGACCAAACACATGGTCTATCCTGAAGAATGATCCATGTACAATCTAGAAGAATGTGTATTCTACTGTTTTTGTGTGAATTGTTCTATACATGTCTTTTAGGTTTTTTTGGTTTATAATATAGTTCAAGTCTTCTAGTTCCTTATTGATATTCTGACTAGATGTTCTATATGATATTGAAAATGATATATTGAAGTCTTCTACTATTAATGTAAAGCTGTCTATTTCTCCCTTCAAATCTGGCAATATTTGTTTCATATATTGTGGGGTTCTGGTGTTAGGTGGTTATATATTTATAATTGTTCTAGCTTTTTGTTGAATTGACCTCTTTATCAGTATATAGAGACATTTTTTGTCCTTCTTGATAGTTTTAGGTTTAAAATCTCTTTACATGATATCAGTACAGCTACCCCAGCTCATTTTTGGTTTCTATTTGCCTGGCATGCTTTTTCCATCCTTTCACTTTCAGCCTGCAAGTGTCTTTGAATTTAAAGTATCTTGTGAATAGCATATAGTTAGGGCATATTTTTTATCCATTTTGCCAGTCTCTGCTTTTTAATAGAGGAGTTTAATCCATTTACATATAAAGTAGCCACTGTTAATGCAGAGTTTCTTCTGCCATTTTTCAATTTGGTCTTTGCAAGTCTTATACCTTTATAGCCCTTATATTTTCTACTTTCATATTCACTTAATTTTTTTGTATTGTACAATTTTGATTCCCTTCTCATAGCTGTATGATACATTTTTCATGTTTTTTGTGGTTCACCTGGAGTTTTAATTTAACACCAAAATAGATTTCAATCCCATTTGAATTGGTACCAATGCAACTTCAATAGCATATGCATACAATATTCCTATACCCTTGCATCCCCCATCTTTTTTGCATTTGTTGCAAATTAGATCTTTGTATTTTGCAGTTCAAATCCATAGATTTATCATTAGTTTTCATTTTAGAAGTTGTTAAGAGTAAAAGTGGAATTACTTATAAAAACATGAAATACAGTACTGCTGGCATATACATTATCCATTTGGTTACCTTTCCTGGAAGTCTTTATTTCTTTATGCCACTTGGATACACTGTAGAGTGTCCTTTCATTCTGAAGTACTCTCTTTAGCATTGCTTGTAAGCAGGACTAATGGTGAGATGAACTTCTTTAATTTTTGCTTATCTGGGAATGTCTTAACCTTTCCCTCATTTTGAAAGTTAGTCTTGCTCTATATAAAATATATATGAAATTTTCAATCTATATAAAATTCTTGGTTGGATATTGTTTTCTTTCAGCACTGTTTTCTTCTCCCACTGCCTTCTTGTCTCCATGGTTTCTGATGAGAACTCATCAACTTAATCTTATTAGGATTCCCTTATACATAAGAAATTGATTTTCTTTCAGCTTTAAGACCTCTCTCCTTGTCTATGGTATTTGATAGTTTGACTATTTTGTCTGTGCTTAGACCTTTTTGAGTTTATTCTATTTGTGTTCATTGGGTTCTTGAATGTGCATATCCCTGCTTTTTATTAAATTTGGGATTTTTTTGCCATTATTTCTTTGAATATACTTCTGCCTTTCTCTCTTCTCCTTCCAGGACTCCCAATATGCAAATATTGATATATTTCATGCTGTCCTACAGGTCTCTTAGGCTGTCTTTGATGTTTGTTTGTTTTTTTTTTAAATTCTTTTTTCTTTCTGATCCTCAGCCTGAATTTTATAAATTATCTTGTCATCAAGTTCACTGATACTTCTGCCAGTACCATTCAGGTATTGAAACTTCCAGGGAACTTTTCATTTCAGTTATTGTGGTCTTCAACTCAAGTATTTCTGCTTGGTTCTTTTAAAATTTCTATCTCTTGCAATTCTTATGTTGTTCATTTATTGTTTTCCTAATATCCTTTAGTCTTTCTCCATGTTTTCCTTTAACTCCTTGCACATATTAACGATCATTTTTTAAAGCCTTTTTCTGTTATGTCCCAAATCTGGTCTTTATTGATAGTTTCTGGATATTTATCTTGATCAGATGGCCATCATTTCTTGTTTCTTTATTTATATAGTAATTTTTGTTACACACTGCACATTTTAATATTCTAAAATGTTAACTCTGGGATTTAGTCCCTGAGCTGTCTGTTTCTTATATTTGTATTCCACTTGTAATATGGTAGATATATCTTTCAGTGACAAGAGCTGATAAAAACAACCAAACCAATGAAAAGACACCTTGCATAGTCTTTGCAAATTGGTTCTGCATTGCCTGGTATTCTCTTTTAGAGTTTAGCCCTCCTGTCAAGAACATCATTCCAAGGTGAATGTGAAGGCACAGTATTCTCTGACATTTCTGAGCCTGTGTCTTGTCTTGGGTTTGTGCTTGCTCATAGCCTTAGGAATTCTAACATTTATAGGAATTTAAAAGCACCTTCTACTCCCTATAAAATAGACATTTTCCACCTCCTAGGTGCTCTCTTGTAAGTATTAAAACAGGTAATCTTTGCCCCATGCCACACTGACTTAATTTTTTCTTATGCTGCATATAAGAAAAAATAAACATCTTCAAGCTGCTTCTTTCTGCAGAGCTCTTATGGGTGAGCTGAGAGGAGATTCTATAAGAAAGAGGCCAATCACTTAAAAAAGTGAAAGCAGTTTAGAGGCTGGGGAGTTTGTGGGCATTTTTATAAACAGAAAGAAAGAAATTATTTAAGTTCTCTTTATTGGAACAGTCACCTGTTGGTCTTATAAGGGTGTGTTAAATATAAGTGGGGCTTTATTTTTAACAGGTCTAGATGTGCTTAGTTAGAGGTTTAAATGCCTTTTCAGGATTGAGACCTCTGTAGGGAATTTCTGTAGAGGGTGGTTTTTACCTAATTCTTTGCTAGTTCGTGGAATTTAACTTCTATCTTGGTTCTGAGAAAACCCAGGAGGATATTTTTTATTATATTTCTCAGGAGGTTAAGCTGATAAAAGGAACCAACAACCTCAAAGACATAAACATTCTCAGAAAGGCTTAAGCAATGTTTGCAAATCAGTAATATTTAGTTCATAACTTAGTAAAAATACAGATATGTAGTAGAAAAAAGAATGCAAATCATGAGCAGTAAGACAAATTAAGACCACAATAGCTCAAAGGCATTGTGATTTAGCTATGGATCCCAGCAGCTGAATCCTGTGGTTTGTATTCTCAAATGAGGCAAGAAGCCATGGAACATAGTACTGTTAAGAGTGACAACTGGAAATAGTAAATTAGTAAAAGTACATTGCATAGAGAACAAATTCCTATAGTGTTCTCTGTCCTCACAAATTAAAACACATACAAAAATCCTCAAAAGGTAAAACATCATTAATTACTAAGACAGGACATAATTAAATAATTTCTCACAAATATTAAATAGTTATAAATGTGCATGCATATATAATACCATAGACAATAATTATCTTACTGTACTAAAATATATATATAAATATATATATTTTAGCTGGGCTTTAGTGGGACAAGAAAGAAAAGGAAAGAGAAGGGAAGGCAAGTGGAAGAAAGGGAATGGGACAGAAAAGAAAGCAGAAGAAAGCAAAGGTCCTAAGGTGAATGCAGCTTCTTTGTTGTCAGTTTCTTGCAGCAAGTACTTCTCCAGTCCCTGGATCTTGGTAGTGCATGGTAAACCTTAGCAACCAAAAACCTCCATTTGCAGTCCTTGGGTGACTCTGTAGTGGAGACCCCTCCCAGTACAATCTAGAGGATGTTTGTCTGGCACAGTCTCAAGGGCAGGTTCCCAGAAAGTTCCACCAGCACAGAATCACAATGTTTTCTCTGCATTGGGTGATACAAGGACATTCTCCTTCTAAAAAATCTATATCTTAATCTGGTTATTGTGAGTATTTTCCTACATAATTATCTCAGCCCTGAAGGAAGTGGCTGTTCCTTATAACTTTTATTCTTTAATTAATTAGAGTTCTGCTTATTCATATTAGCCAATCTCTCATTACTTCATTCTGCTGTTCTAGTTAATATATTTCATATTAAACTTTCCCTGCTCAAATTACTGTATGGTTTCTTTCTCCTGATTGAATCCAAACTGACAAATAGGCTACAGCTAGTAATATTATAATGTGCTCATTTTGCTCATATCAAGGATTATAGCTGGGAACTGCTCTAAATAAACTTCGCATACTTTCTTTACATATTGGGAAACAGTAAAGGTGGAATAACTGGAACTTACACTAAATCATTTTTGTTCAATCTGCTCTCAGATTGGTTTGGTTTGATTTATTAGTTCCCTACTCACGGTTTGAGAGTGAGAGCTTCTATATCTACACTTATGATAGTTAATATTAATATTATTATATGCATACTTTCCTGAAAATACTTTTGAAGACTTATTGTGTCTAACAAGACATTGCCATTCAAGTAATTAGTTTAACCTTGATTTTCTTTTCCTTTTGTGAGGGGTAGGAGTATTCCCAAATTTATTCAAGTTTTCATGCCACTTCTATGTGCTCAGGGCTTGCATTTTTAATTTTCTTTTATTTTCATGTTCACTGAGGTTGTAATCATTGCAGGGTATGGGCTCTATGGGATGTCTCAGTGTCAACTCCTGCCCAGAGCAAATTGAAGGCTTATTTTTCCACCATATGGTGTTGAAAGTCTACATGTTCTCGTATATAATCTCAGGAATACCCTTTCTCTCTCCACCTAACTGTTGCTTTAGCTAAGGATCACCTGATTTTCAGAAATCTTTTTTGTTTTGCATCTTGAGGCAACCCATTACTTTCATAGCAGGACGAGATTATGTTATAAATAAAGTTATATTTTTCAATCATTTTTGGCGTTTGATAAGAGAGGTTATGAAATTATTTACATTGCCAGAAATAGAAATCTATAGTAGAAATTTACAAATAATGAGAATGATAAGAAATACTCCATGCTAAAAACTTGAAAGAATTGAAAATATTTACAATTTTTCAGAAATATTCAAATAAAAGAATTGACTGCATAATAACCTTAATAATGAATAGCTCTTTAACCGTTAAATAAATTGATTCATCTCATGCAAACTGTACCCACATTACTTAAGTATATATGTATGTTTCCTTATTTCAACAGCTCTTCAAAAAGTGTCCAGATCTGACCTTTACAACGTTTGCAAAATTGCCTCCACTCTTGTCCAGCTTACCATCATCTTTTACCAGAACTATTCCAGTAGCTTTCTGACAACTCTCCCACCTTCACTCTTGCCCTCCTTCATTCTGTTCTGTACACAAACCAGAGTGACACTACCTTTGCTCAAAGCTATTTGAAAGTATGATTCAGAAAAGCACTGATTTTTGTCTGTTTTCTCACTGACAAATCTTAGTTCTTAGTAGAAGTCCTCATATACAGTAGGCAGTTAATAATTATGTATTAATAACTAACCCACAATGAATATCTAAACTATGTGTGCTTTGTCCCTCCAATCTGAAATTGTACTTCTGTTGCACTCATGCACCAAGCTCCAAATCCATCTGTCTTTCTACTCTCCTGCATTATGCCACCTTCTTTCCAGTCCCAAAGACTTCATACGTGCTCTTAAGGCAGAATATATGTGAATCTAATAAAAGAAAAAAAAAGTTAAAGAGTAACTGGGGCAGGTTGAGAAAGCTAAAATGAGCATCCAGTTGTTTTTTTTCCTTTTTTTCCTTCTGTTTTTGGTAATTTTTAAAACATAAACTCTCCTAATTTGCTTTCAAGCCTCATATCTGATCTGTCAATGAGAGGACACTCATGACAGTGGTAGGAAAATAAGATAATTGCAGGTTAGAACACTGAGGCAGTTTTATTTTTCCCCTCAGTTTTCTCAAATATAATTATTTGATGAAATAGCATAGGATATGGATTTCCTTTAAGTGCTCCAAGTATCTTATGGTAAAATAACTCAATATATCTTTTTTATGTGAATTTCTAGCATGCTAAAGAGACTCTTAGATCAACCAAATCACAGGGGAAAATATAGAAGCAGGCTAGATTCCAAACGATCCTGAAAAATTAAGTGTTTGTACTTTAAAAATATAAAATCTGGCTTATCTTTTGATGTAAAATTCTCCATGTTGATTTTAATATGTCTAGATTCTCTAAGTTGATAGCAGTATCTTGTGTACAGTTTTTAGAGTAAAAAGTATACAGTGAATCTTCTTTTCACAAGTAATAATTTTAAAAATCATGTCATAAAAATATTTTATTAAGGAATAATGATTCGTTGAGATAATCTCAAAGTTTATATGCAGCAATAGTTTCACAATAGTACTAAAACAATATTTATGGAAGACCTTGAAGTAAAATATTTCCTTTTATACTCAATGAATAGACTTAATTTTTTTCTGCATGATTGAAATTATTTTAATGTTTCTACCTAATATTATATGGTGTTTAAATATGTTTACAGGCTTCACATTGTGTTTTTATTAGGTAATTCTACAAGAATGTATATAACAATAAAGACTGAAGATCAGATATTGCATAATGGAAATTAAATACTGAACTTTTCAGAGTCTCTGTCATTGAAATAAAATACATTCTGACACTTGATTGAATCAAAATAGAACACTTTATACATTTTATCAGTTCATTTGGTCCTTCAGGAGAGTGATGGGGTGACTTAAAAGATTACACCTGAAAAGCAAGCTCTATTTTACTGCTTTATTAACATATAAAATTAATTTAACTTTATTCAACTTAAAGTAGGGAGAATTAGATTATATGATATATGTCACCTACTGTAAAACAATAAAATTTTCCCTCATAAATGTCCGGAAAATGGTAAATGGACTTTTATGAATGTGTGAACATATTTATGGGGCCCTCAGTAAAGCAAAATACTAGCAAAAGTAGTTCAGATCAGCAGCAGCAATAATATAATGTACTTTCTATCCATACTCTGTTTGGACTGAAATGACAACTGGCATTTCCTATCTGATTGTAGTGACAATGACAGATTCTCAAATGTAGCGCATGGTTACAGTTATGGTTGCTATTATTATTAATGATTAATAAAGTTCATTTAATTAATAGAACACTATCATCAATTGATCATCTCATTCCATGAAAATCCCAATTAATTGTGTTTCATTTTGTCGTTAAATTTGATGAATATAGCTTTGAAATGCATTTAAATCTTCGAGTCTTATTTTCGTTTGTTGTGCTTTATTGCATATACAACCCAGTGGCATTTTATGGGAAATGCTTTTTAGGGCGCTGAAATTAATGCTAATTGAATTGTTTCATCTAATCCTTTGTGTGCCATGCTGAAAGTGGTGCTTTAATGACAAAAGCGGTCAAAACACCAGACCGAATGTGTTGTTAATTAGCTCAAATGATTAATTTTGTTACCTTAAAATTTCAAATATTTGAATACAAAATTATTACAAGGTAATTAGTTGAAATATAGAGACTTGTTGCCAACTGCTGGGTAGACTATGATGATTAGCAATGTAATCTGACAGGTGCTATTTCTGGATAGCATCTTGAAATGACATGTCAATCTCCCAAAGTTTGTTACTCAATATCAAAAGGGATTTAGAATTTTAAGTAAAAGGCAGTCAGGGAAACAAATAAACAAATAAATAAATAATCCCATTCAAAATATTTCTATATCATTTGTCTTCTTTCACCATTCTTTCAACCTTCTCATGATATAAGAAGAAAAACACTATTCTGGTGTATTTTCTCTTCTTTCTTGCAATACTGTGCAAACTTCATATACTTTTCAACTTGTATATTCCCACTTGTGAAATTTTCTAATTGCATATGTACATTCTGATGTCATAACTTATTATTTTTGTGTTGGCAAGATGCATTTTTGAAAAGTGTATGTGAATAGGTGGCTCAAGTTAAGTAAAGTAGTGAAAATATATTTTTAAATGAGTTAAGGAAATAATCAAACCTTTAGGAACACCTTTTTGTTTTTTATTATATTCAATGCACATATTGTTTTGTGGCAGTTAGAGAATATATTAATATTGGTTAACTGGAAGTAGAAGAATATTGATTTCCTCAGGTTTCTATACTTTCAGGGTCCAAGTGTTAGGGGCACCTTACATCGCTCATAACCATTCATATATATCTGCTCTTAGATTTGCAAATTTATTTTAAATCAATGCAGAGGAAATAGATATGTTGTATTATTTCTGTTTATTTACAAAAGGATTTTGCTAAAATTAAGGCTTATGCTGGAGGAAAAAGCACATTTTTATTTAAGTTTCACTGAAGATATTTTAACTAAAATTACCCAGATGAGAGACAGCCACAATATTTAGTGATGAATGTAAACAATTATATAATCATCCTGAAAAATAATGCCAATAGTTGTGCTTTGGTGATTATGGTCTAAATTTTATTTTGCTGATTTGAACTAAAATATGTGGTTGCTGCTGATGTGATATCTTTCACGGAATAGAAACAGACCAAAAGTCATCAAAGATCATGAGGCTTAAACTTCAATCTTTGGAAAACTGAAATTAAATGTCTTGTTCACTTGACTGCACACATTTTTTTTCCTGATAATTTTGTCCATTGAATAAAAAACATTAACAAAAAGCATACCAGTTACTATTTGTGGCATTTTCATAAACAATATTTGATTACACCGAATGAAGTAATGGTTAAAACTAGAATATCATATATCTCCCTGATGTTTTGCGGTAGATTTAAAACATCTACTGACATAAATGTTGATGTTAGCATCATATTTTCCAATCCTGTATGACAACTGCTAAAGACAGATGGGTTATACAGCACAGTGTTGTTGAAATTATATAAATTTCAAACTATATGCTCTGTTGTATTAAATACATAATATGTCAGACCTTGAACAAAACTAAATTGTAACAACAAACTATTGCCATTTGGGAAATAGCTCACTGATATATAATTCAAATATTTGGAAAACAGATTCATCCTATTTCATAGTCCTGTGTGTGTATGTGTGTGTACATGCATGGAAAGAGAGAGAAAGGGAAAATGATATTCTCTATTGAGAGAAGAGTTAAACTTCAATATGAGTAGGAAAGGGAATTCCAAATAATCTGGTAAACTCATTGAAATTCTACAAACATGAATAAATATAAAAAGCAGTAAAAATAACAGGATATGTAATCAAAATTCTTACAGACTAAACTTGTCAAATAAGAGATTGTCAGAATAAGTAAAATCCCAGTACACACACACCCATACACACATACTAAAACTAGCTATACAATCTTAAAAAGGAAATATAAAAATAGGGACACACAAAGTTTGAAAGTAAACAATGAAAATTTTAAACTCACAAATAGTAACTAAATATTGACCGAAATATTCTAAAGCAATCGCAAATACAATATACATTCATGTATAAAGCCTTATCTAAGTAAAGGAGTGTCAACTGTATAGCATGGTTATCTTCTGTTTGCCTTCCAGATCTACTCTCCACTATTCTCAACTCTGCTTTGTGTTCTAGAAGGTTGACTGACTTGGCATCAAAAGATACCCTAGTCCTCTATCTTCTAGTTTACGTCAGCCAAAGGGAGACATAGCATGAGATCCAGATCCCAGGAAAGGTAGGAAGTAAAGTCAGTGTGTTTACTCTTCAGTTCCCTTTCTGCTGGGCTCTATCTCTTAGTCAAAACTCTTATATCCTGGCACATAGCCCTCTCCAAAAAAAATCAGATCAGGATTCCAGTATTTTATCCTTCCCCTTAGAGTAGAGGCATTAATGCCTCCCCACTCATACTAGTTCTCTGGAATTCCATATCTTTTGTATATTTCCTTAAATCCTGCCTACATAAAGATTCACATATCGCATACGCTGAGATTGGTTTCTTCATCTATTTGAGATCTATTAACACACTTGCCCTGGTAAATGGCATTCTTGTAAACCGTGACACAAAGGTAGATAATGAATATCAATTTTTCACCAGAATAGCATGGGTGAGCAAATTCTGGAATATAAAATACCTGCATCACTTATTTGTTTGGATTATATTAGTGATGATAAAATAGTTGGAGGATTGTGACTGGATCTTATTGTGCTAGAAAGCATGTACTTGGAAAACAATAGTGAAAGTTCTGAATTTCCAAATCAGAATACATGTATAAAATCAGGTAATTTTCATCTCTGAAAAGTGATCTCATCTCCAAAATTTACTTGGCTAATATGGCCAAGAACCAAGCCCAGGGCCTGATTATAAATGTTGCAAAATCAACTAAATGCTTAATTCTACTATGTCTAATACTCTAAGTTGAGTTCATTGATGGGGAAATATTGGGGTCCCAAGGCATTGAATGGAATTCTTTGGGCAGATTATGTAAAGCTGAAAGTTTTGAATCTTCAAAACCCTTTCAACAAAATTGCTGCCTTCCTCTATAAATACCAATTTCATGGAACCATTCTTTACCTACTGTATTACTTGATTATTTCTGTGTAACAAATTACTCCGAATCTCAAAGCAACAAACATTTATTATCTTATACAGTTTGTGGGGGTCATACATTTGGTTTTGGCTTATTTGGGTGTTTCTGACTAAACATCTTCTATGGGTTAGCAGTCACCTGTAAGCCAGAACTGAAGTCACCTGAAGGTTTAATTGAACCCAGATGATGTGCTTCTGCAAACGATCACTCCCATGCTGGTTGTCCAGAAGCTTCAGTTCATTGTCACATGCGAGATAATAAATGTTTGTTGTTTTCAGCCATTAAATTTTTGAATAATTCATTATGCAGCAATAAATAATAAACAAGGTTGTGTATCAGATTTGGTGTGTAGTCATAACAAATCCTTAAATTCTGGAAGTAGTTTTATAAAAGTTGAGTGGGTACTAGCTTGAAGAACTTTGTGGAGTGCAAGAGTAAAATTATAAATTGGCTTGAACAGAATGTTGGTAGAATATTGGACGTTGAGAAGGTTGGCAGTGAAGGCTTAAAGGGAGAGAAAGATGTTATTAGAATTTGGAGGAAGGGAGAGTGTTGTTATTTGGCAGAAAGCTTGACAATTTTTGATGCAGGAAAGAGAAAACACCTGATGAACTTAGTGATCTAGATAAGATTTTTAGCCTCAACTTTCCTACTCTATGTCTTAATATAATCTGAAGGAACCATGAATAGCCCACAGATGATCACGCTGGCCTATTTGAATAATTTGATTGATGTTTCTTCGACCTTATGAGGAAGAGGTAGTAATATTTGCATTTGCCTTCATAAGACATAAATGTTCGTAGAAATTCAGGCACCTGAACCTCTATCAAGTTTCTAGGGGTTCATTTGTTTTGGACAAGTTAGCTTATTCCCCATAAAGCAGGAGACAAAATGTTATTTACGCCTTGGAGCCTAAGGTAAAGAACCCACCACAAATAGAGAATAACTTTATTTGTTCTCTTTTAGAGGTAACATATGCCTTATTTGAACACGCTGCACCAAGACATTAGCCAGGTGACTCAGTGTTATCATTTTGAAGGGTACCAGAGAAAGAAAAGGCTCTCTAGTAGGTCCAAACTGTGAGACAAGCTAACCTGCCATTTGAGCTTATGTCGCAGCAAACTTACTGGTATTGGGAATGTTGATAGGCTTAACAAGATGTGCATGCAGATCTGCCAAGCCCCACAAGAAAATCACAGGGAAAACCCCTAGTTTGTAGAAAAAGGTTATACACATTTCTGCCACCAAATATTCTACAGTTTAAAGATTGTTCCTGTTTTGTTAAGCCTTGGTAAATATTAAAGTCCTGACCAAATGACACCAAATGACGATGCTTTCAGACATGCCTATCATGAACTGCCTATCATCTGGTCCAACAAACCATGACATTAAGCATGTACAATAATAACCCACTGTAAAATGCCCACACATGTGTAAATAGTCGCTTTATTAAACTTTCTTTAAATTACTAATGTGATTGTGCCATCTGTTGCTGCTGAGACTCTGAATAATATATTTCATACTGAAAAAATTTACAAATCAAAGCAAAAGACATACCATTTATGAATTTAATTTACTGAAAAATCAATTTCAAATATATAAAATAATATTTTAAAATTATAAATATAAAGTGTCAAATCAATCATTAGAGTAGGATCTTTTAACACATTTTAATGAGTAACAGCTAAGAGAGTAATGGAAGGAGTTTCAGGAAAATAGAGTTGTTGTAGGTAGGCACTGCCCAGCTCCTTCACAAAAAACAGCCGAGAAGAGGCAAAATCCTACCTGAGCTGTTTTGGGAATCCACAGAGCAGGAGGCTTCAGGGCATCCATCTGGAGAGAGCTGAACAAAGAGATAAAGAGTCCAATGGAAAACCATGAGTTGCTCGCCTCTGTGGCTGGAAATGGTGGGCAGCTAAGCCCCACCATCAAGGCAAATAGCCTCCATGGACCCCCTGATTCTCACCAGCCAGCTGAGTGGGAGGGAGTGCTCCCTGGGAGGAAGGCTGTCTGGCAAAGTGTGGAGAGTGGTTTCCTTTCCATGTGTTTGGACCCCTGAGCCCCCTTTGAGTCTCTGGGAGGATATCAGCCAGCACTGAGGTGGCCTCAGGGAGAGGGGACTCTGCTTAGGCAAGCTATCCCACCCAGCCACCCTGGGAGAGAGGAACTTGGTCAGGAAAGCAGCAGACATAGGCAACTAACTAGCTCAGCTGCTGAAAAGTCTTAAAAGTCCAACTTGCTTAGGTGAAACAGAGAAAGGAAGAGCCCAATAAGTTTTCAAAAGCCTATTTAGTCTATAGAGCTGCTGTAGTGCAGAGGAAGAACTCCTGCCTTGCATGTAGAAGGTCACTGGTTTGAGTTCCAATACCCCTTAAGGGAAGGGATCCAGGGAAAGTTAAGGCACAACTAGCACCTTATGATAGGGAACTTAATGGACTGAGTTTCAACTGTTTTGTATTGCAGTTTTGGGGATTTTTTTTTCTTTTTCCTTTATTTTATTCCCTAAAACTGGAAACATCACCTATGGAGGGCAGTTGCAGGGTGGCTAATTGATGAACACCAGCAGCCAGAGGTCTCTAGGGGGCCTAAGTGGGAAGGCTGTTTTCCCTGGGTTGTTTCTTTGTTGCTATTTTTTTGTTTGTTTGTTGTTTTCCCTTTGTTTGCTACATTTTTATCTTGTACTTATTTTTTCAAACTATTTTATTTCTCTTCTTTCCTTCATTTTCTTTCTTTTGACTTCTGTTGCTTTTCTTCCATTCTACCAGTTCTTGTTTGGTCTTCATTTTCCCTTTTTCTCTCTCTGTCCTTTTTGTTTTCTTTCCTTCTATTTTCTTCTCATCTGTCTGGCCTTTTAATTCATTCCTTTTTTCTCTCTATTTTGTTTCTTGTTTTATTTATTTTAAATCAGTGGTTTAAGGAGGAAATCACAAAAGAAATCAGTAACTATCTTGAAACAAATGAAAATGACAACACAAAGTATCAAAACCTTTGGGATGCAGCAAAGCAGTGCTGAGAGGGAAATTCATAGTCATAAATATTTACATTAAAAAAGAAGAAATAGCTGAAATCAAAGACCTACCTTCACACCTGGAGGAATTAGAAAAAGAACAACAAACTGACCCCAAAGGAAGTAGAAAGAAAGAAATAACAAAAATTAGAGCAGAGCTAAATGAACCTGAAAATAAGAGAGCACTATAAAAAATAAACAAAATCAATCTGGTTCCTTGAGAAAATTAATAAATTTGACAAATCCTTAGCTAGACTAACAAAGAAAAGAGAAGATGAAAATACATAAAATATGAAATGAGGAAGGAAATATCACCACTGACCCCACAGACATAAAGAGTATTAATAAGAAGATATTTTGAAAAATTGTATGCCAAAATGATGGCTAATTTAGAAGAAATGGACAAATTCTTAGAAACACACAAGCATCCTACATTAACAAAAGAATGAATTGATGAACTCAACAGACCAATCACAAGTAACAAGATAGAATTTGTCATCAAAAACCTCCCAACTAAGAAGAGCCCAGGACCAGATGGCTTCAATGGTGAATTCTACCAAACAATCTGGAAAGAACTGACAGCAATCCCGCTTAAAATCTTCCAAAAAGTAGAAGTTGGGGGTACATTACCTAACTCATTCTATGATGCCAACATCACCCTAATACCAAAGCCAAACAAAGATGCCACATGAAAGGAACATAATAAACCAATCTCTCTAATTAACATAGATGCTAAAATCCTCAACAAAATACTTGCTAAACATATTCAACAGCACATCAAAGAAATTATATACCATGACCAAATGGGTTTCATCCCTGGTATGGAAGGATGTTTCAACATAAGAAAATCAATCAATGTAATACACCACATAAAGAGATCAAAAGAAAAAATCACATGATCATCTCTCTAGATGGAGAAAAAGCATTTGACAAAATATAGCACACATTCCTGATAAAGACACTTCAAAAAATAGGACTAGAAGGAAACTTCCTCAACATGATAAAGGATATATATGAAAAACCCACAGCTAACATCATATTAAATGGTGAAACCCTAAAAGCTTTCCCTCTAAGATCTGGAAAAAGACAAGGATGCCCACCTTCACCACTCTTATTTAGTGTTGTGTTAAAAGTAATTGCTTGAGCACTTAGACAAGAAAAAGATGTAAAAGGCATCTAAATTGGAAAGGTTGAAGTAAAAATTTCATTATTTGCAGATTACATGAACCTATACATAAAAAGCCCTGTGAAATCTAAACAAAGCTTCAAGAGCTTATGAATGAGTTCAGGAAAATGGCAGGTTATAAGGTCAATGTACAAAAATCAGCAACATTTCTGTACACCAATAATGAGCAATCTAAGGGGGAAATCAAGAAAAAAATCCCATTTACAATAGCAACTAAAAGAATCAAATATCTAGGAATAAATTTAACTAAAGATGTAAATGAGTTGTGCAAGGAAAACTACACAACACTGGTAAAGGAAATCAAATAGTACTTAAATAAATGGAAGAATATTCCCTGTTCATGGATAGAAAGACTAAACATCATTAAGATGTCTGTCTTACCTAAACAGATTTACAGATTTAATGCAATCCCAGTAAAAATTATCACAGCATTTTTTACTGAATTTGAAAAGCTAATTATGAAATTTATTTGGAGGGGTAAGTGGCTCTGAATAGCAAAAGACATATTGAAAAAGAAAAATGAAATCGGAAGACTTTAAAACCTACTACAAAGCTACAGTGGTCAAAACTGCATGGTATTGACACAAGGATAGACATACTGACCAATGGAACCAAATTGAGAGTTCTGATATAGATCCTCAAATATACTGTCAATAGATATTCAACAAGGCCACCAATCCCACTCAAATGGAAAAGAATGGCCTCATCAACAAATGGTGCTTGGAGAACTGGATATCCATAGCCAAAAGAATGAGAGAGGAACACCATCTCACACCTTATACAAAAATTAACTCAAGATGGATCAAAGATCTAAATATAAGAGACAAGACGATAAAGATCTTGAAAACAATGTATGGGAACATCTACAGGATCTTGTATTAGCAAATGGTTTCATGAAGTTTATGCCAAAAGCACGAGGAACAAAAGCAAAATAGATAAATGGGATCACCTCAAAATTAAAAACTTTTGTAACTCAAAGGAGTTTGTAAAGTGAAAAGGCAGCCTTCTCAATGGGAGAAAATATTTGGTAACCATATATCTGATGAAAGCCTAATATCCGGCATATATAAAGAAATCCTACACCATGAAAATAAAGAGACAACCCATTTAAAAAATGGGCAAGTGATTTGAATAGACACTTCTCCAAAAAAGAAATATAAATGGCTAAAAAGCACATGAAAGGATGCTCAGCATCACTAGCTCTTAGGGAAATGCAAATCAAAACTACAATAAGATATCATCTTAAAACCATTAAACTGATGTTTATTAAAAAATCAGAAGACTGCAAGTGTTGGAGAGGATGTGGAGGAATGGGAACCCTTATCTATTGCTGGTGGGAATGTAGAATGGTGCAGTCATTGTGAAGGACAGTTTGGCGGTTCATCAGGAAGCTAACTATTGAACTGCCATATGATTCAGCAATCCCACTTCTGGGTATATACCCAGAAGAATTGAAAGCAAGGTCATGAACAGATATATGTACACCATTGTTCATAGCGGCATCATTCACTATTGCCAAAAATTGGAAACAACCCAAATGCCCATCAACAGATGAATATTAAACAAATTGTGTTATATACACACCATGGAATATTACTCTGCTCTAAGAAGGAATGCAGTGTTAACACACAGAATAACATGGATGAAACTTGAAGATCTTATGTTGAGTGAAGCAAGCCAGGCACTGAAAGACAAATATTACATGACCTCAATGATGTGAATTAAGTAAATTGATCAGACTCACAGAGCTAGAGTCTGGAAAATAGATTTATAGGACACAGAAAGGAAGAAGGTTTTGAGTCAATGCCCATATGGGTAAAATCTATGATACAGTGGAAGGGTGTAGCTGTGCAGTGGATGAGCATGACAGTGGTGCACTGATGCTATTTGGTTGGGAGGTGCTGGTTTGTGAGGGGGGTAGGATGGAGGGGGTGGGTTGGGCTGTACATGAAACTGGGGGAGGGTTGAGGTAGGGACCAGGTGAACACTGGGGTTTTGTGCATATGTGGTTGAAACTAAAAATATAGAAATGTCCTTTTGGCAAATATGGCAGGGGTGGGTTACTTGTTTAGGGTGTTGGATGTGTGGGACATGCAGGACAGGGTGCACCTGGGTCAGGGCTCTAGGGAGTGTGTGAGTGTTCACCTTGTCATAATGGGTTTTATCAGTGCGTGGAGGCCCACCTAATGAGAGAGAAGATGTTGGACTCCCATCCTGGGGAGTCCTACTATGCTCTCAAATAGAGGGGCAGGAGTTTCTCGAGAACATAGGCAGTGCCTAATAGGTGAGGACAGGCCTGTTTGTTGAGCCCTCAATTTTGTAGCAAGTAACTATGAATCTTGTTCTTAAAGGAGTGAAGCTTTGTGGTTGCTGTGGGTTCTGAGGGGAGGTGGAGGGAGGAATAGAATAGATGGAACAGGTGGCATTTTGGGGGCAATGGAATTGTACTACATGATCTTGCAATGATGGATACAGGCCATGTTAAACTTCATAAATATTTATAAAAGGGTATGGTCCAAAATGAAAACCACAAGGTAAATCATTGACCATGGTTAATAATAATGTTTCAATATTTTACATCAATTGTAACAAATGTACCATCCACCTGTAAAATGTTATTAATAGGTGAAAGGGGGAAAAAGGAAGGATGTTGAGTATATGAGAATCCCTTATATTCTGCACATGAGTTTTCTGTAACCTAAAACTTCGTTGAAGACAAAATGAAAAAAATAAGACACAGGGGGACTAAATGGAAGAAAATGTCACTGTACATACAAGGACAACAGATCTTACAGTGATGAAAGACATAATGTCAAAAAATATTTTAAAATATTTTTTCATTATTTTTTTATTCCATTTTTTTAATTTTTTGTATTTTATTTCTTATTTTTAAAACTATCATTATTATTTCATTTTCTTATTTTCTGTATTTGCTTATTTTGCTGGTTTCATTTTTGACAAAGTTTTGGATCACAGAAGGGTTACAACTATGACAGGGGAGGATCATTGGTACAGGGTGTCAGTGATGGGAGATACATGGGAGGAGATTCAACTGGGGCATACCTATAATGCATATGAATGTGTTCAAGTGTTCATGGGGCATTGACACAGTGGGTGGAGATTCACACAATAACTAAAAAAATATCAAATTCCCATCCTGGGGAGCTCTGCCACATTCTCTAATGGAACAGCAAGAATCTCCCCGGGAGTTCAGGTCAGTGGCTAGTGAAGGAAGATGGTGCACTGACAGGCCCTTGATATTGATGACTGTACTTATGAACCTTTTCTTTTGAAATTGGAACTTAGTCCAGTTTTATAGTATGCCTAAGAGTTACCTCCTAAGAGCCTCCTTTTTGCTCAAATGTGACCTTTCTTTAAGCTAAACTCAGCATATAAATGCATTACCTTCCCCCCAGGGTGAGGCATGACTCCCAAGGATGAGCCTCAATGGCACCAAGGTATTACTACCAAGCATCAGCTTGCAATGCAACTGGAGAGAGACCTTTACCAAAAAGGGGAAAAGGTAAAGACAAATGAGTATATATGGCTAAGACACTTCAAAGTGAGTCGGGAGGTCATTCCAGAGGTTTCGCTTATGTACATCTCATCAGGACCTCATTGACTGCCACAGTAAATACTACCTCAAATAGTGTGGCTCCTGAGGGCTCTAGAGTTATCCAGGCACTATAGGCAGGGCAGACAGCTCAGGAGTTTGGTGCCCTGCCATTGGGCCCTACGTTGGAATTTATGCTCCCCAGTGTGACAGAGTTGGACTTAGTAGCAGTTTCCCTACACATGGCTCTTCTGCCCCTTCTATTTGAACCTATGATCAGTACTAGAGTTGATAGATGTATGTCCAAGAGACTTATATCTTTGGACTGTCCATGCAACAGCTGGGCCCTGAATCTCAACAGAGTTGCAACTCTCCAGTTCATTGGACTCAACCAGGACAACTAACAAGGAGATGATGATGGATAGTGACCATCCTAAGGAACAGGGAGAGTCTGCAATTGCAAGCAAGATAGTCCCATCCATCTGCCCCATGGGATCTAAGCTCCTCAATTAGAGGTGGAGTGGTCATCATCATCCCCAAATCCTCAGGATTGAGGAATGAATGATGAACTAGAGTAGACTTACTGGTATTCTACTAAAGATTTATGATTCTAGCAATGGAAGAACTTATATCATCGATGCAGAGGCAGTGGCCACAGGTGTTCTGAGGGGAGGGAAAGGGAAAAACAGGTAAAATACGGGGGCATTGTTGAGACTTGGGAATTGTCCTGAATGATATTGCAATGACAGATACAGACCACTATATATCTTGGCATAACTTAGAAAATTGTGTGGGAGAGAGTATAAACTACAATGTAAACTATAATCCACGCTTAGTGGCAATGCTCTAAAATATGTTCATCTATTGTAACAAATGTCCCACACAAATGAAAGATGTTGTTAATGTGGGAAAATGTGGGAGGGGTAGAGGTGGGGCACATGGGACTCCCCTATAGATTTTACGTAACATTTATGTAATCTAAGTATCTTAAAGAAAAAGTAAAAAATATATTTTAAAAATCGAGAGTTATGGAAGAACAAAACACTATACAGTAGATATTCATTTTTCACAGATTCTGTGTTTGTGAATTAGCCTATTAGTTAATAGGCAGAATAGTGGAGGATGTGTGTTGGAAGAAGGTGGAAAAAAATATGGTGAAAATATTGGGCTATTAAAGAACATTTTTTTTCTCCCTTATCTGATTAGGTATCAGAATTAAATTTAAGTCTACTTTTAACATACTAAACAAATACAGCAGTGTTAAAGAGTGGGGGTCAGGAGTAAAATGCCATTACATTTTTTAAAAACTCATGACTCTCAGGGAGCCTTATTGAAAAAAAACCATTTACAAAGTGATCAATTTATGATGAAATTTGGAACTAATTTAAAAATGATCCCATCCCCTACCCTCTTGCTCGCAGCCCCAAGAATATTCCAATCCCCTATTAAGAAGAGATAGACTCAGGTATATGAATTTGTATGAGCATGGATAGAAGCTTAACTTACAGAGTTTGGGAGCCGAATTTCCAAGTTCAAATCCCAACCATGAACAAACCATCTGCCTAATCTGATCATCAAGGCAAGGAACTTGTTTTAGAGCTAAGATATAGTCAGGGAGCAGGCAAAAATTTCACAAAAATAGGTTACTAAATTCTTTTTAAGAATTTACTTCAGTATTCTTTAAATACTAGGTTTCTCTTATATAATATTTCAATTTAGTAAGTTTAGTGATGTAATTTTTTGGTATCTAACTTTTTGTTTTATGGATAAATCCTATATGATCATGATTTGCTATTATTTGATTAGTATTTTGTATTTTAAATATTATTTTTTTATTTTTTAAAAAGTAAATATATGTCATATGAGATTGGATTAGAGTTTTCCTCTATAGTGTGATCATATTCAATGCTATGGTCAAGTTATTATGACTCCATGTGTATAATAGTTTAGAAAAATTTTTTCCTTGAAGAGGTGGTAGGCTTTGCATATAAAACATTTTGAACACAATATATTTTTGAGAAAATTTTCAAATATATTTTCAGTTTGTTTTGTGTTTCTTGGTTTGTCATGTAATCTATTACTTCTGAAATCAACTTTATTTTTTTATGTTTTTCCAGAAAACTATTCATTTAATCAAAATTTTTACAGAATACCTAGTAGACTTCCTGGAAGATGGCTTTGGAGTAGGGTGACAGGGCTCAGCACTCTTAGAAAACAACAAAGGAAGGGAAAAAAACTGTCTGAGGGAGCTGCTTTGGGGATCTGCATACCAGGAGAGTGTTATGCATCATCTGGCAGAGAGAGGGACAAAGAGAAGAAGAGGCTGAAGCAAAATCCATATCCAAACACTTTCCTTTCAGCCCTTGTATTTGAATGGGGCTATGTGCCTAGTGCTATACAGTGAAATGTGAGCAAAAGCACTATCTAACATATTATTTCCACATCAAGTCTGTTAAGAGTTGGTGTGCCATCACCAACCTTTCTTTTCCTTTGCTGCTGTCACTTTGAAGAAAACATTCTGAGGTAGCAGCATCATAACATGAAAGTAACCTGTCTCCCTGGCTTCCTGTATGTACATCCTCCTCCTTCTATCTAGACTTGACTTAGACTTTGTGGGAGAAATACTCCATTGCGCTAAGACAATTACCTGGGTTTATTTGTTAATGCAGCGTACCCTAACTACCCTATCCTGACAAATGCAAACCCATTTAACAGACAAGGAAATAAAGTTTATAAAGTATGAGAAACTTACCCAGAGTCACAAAATCTAGTAATGTATTGGATGAAAGATTCAAATTCAGGTTCATGTGAGTTCAGAATTGAAATCTCAACCCCATCTGTGGTCTGAATTTTGTACCCAAACAGAGGTATATTCTTAATCTTAGAACACAGTCCTGTGGGTGTCATCCCATTGTTTATAGGACCTTTTGAAGAAGTTATTTTAGTTATGTCCCAATTGAATAAGGGTGGGTCATAATACATATTACTGAAGGTCTTATAAAGAGATGAAACCAGAACCTAGAAGTTAGAGAAGGCCACAAGAAGAAGCTGGAAGTAAGCAGAAAACGGAAGAGTAGACACAAGGAGAATGAGATCACCATGTGATGGGAGGCAGAGATAGAAGCCAAAGAACCTCAATGACCAACACTGGAACGCTAGTGACTCCAGAAGAATGCAAGCCTTGCTGATACCTTGATTTTGAACTTCAAGCCACAAAGTTGCGAGACAATAAATGCTTGTTATTTAGACAACACATTGTGTTGTATTTGTGATAGCAGCCGGACAAACTATATATCACCATCTTATCATTGTCATCATCATCGGCATCATCATCACTGAATATTGGCTATCTGTACCTAAGTGCTGCTGCTACACACATAGTCTGTTGATGATGACCTAAGGTACAAAAGGAATAGGTCAACTTCTGATTTCTTAGTCACTAAGAGTTGGGGGAAAAATCCTTAAATCATTACGTAAAAAAAAATATATATATATATGTAAAGTAATTCTTCAATTAATTCTATTCTAGATTTCTTCCTATTTGTTTAGATTACTTTTATTTCAGTGATCATGTTTTTCATTTACAGGGCTGTTGTTTGATTCCTTATAGATGCACTATCTTCTCATAACTTTCAGAGGATAATGGTAATGCTTATTCCAATGTTGTTGTGGTTTTTTCTCCCTTTCCTTGCTCTAATTTAAATTTCTATGTGTATACTTTCCTTAAATATATAGTAATTCTCGACTTTATTGGTCAGTTTTCACCTTTCTGTTAAACTTTATGAAAATTCTTGGTAGTTGTGATTAGGCAGCGTGCTGCTCCTTTAGGGCAGCTTTTTTTTTTTTTTGAAGGAATTGTGTAGCGTTCTACTGCTTGGATAAATGCAAGTGGGTCGGGGAAGAATGTCTTTCTTCTTCTGCAAGGCTTTTTTATGTTTCTCTTTGGTGATTTGCACCAATCAGGGCATAGCCTTACATGTCTTTATTTAATTTTTAAAAAATTTTATTCTGTTATCTTGTATCCATTCTAACACTTCCCTTTTAAATCTCATGCAGATATATATTTCAATGCTGTTAGTTACTTTCAGAATGTTGTGCTACCATCACCACTATCCATTACCTTTACAAGCACATGAAAAGATGCTCAATATTATTATCCATCAGGGAAATGCATATCACAACTACAATGAGATACCATTTCACAGCCATTAAAAAGGCTGCTCTTAAAAAAAAAAACAACAGAAAATAAAAAGTGTGGGAAATGATGAGGAGAAATAGAAACATTCATTCATTGCTGGTGACAATGTAAAATGGTGCAGCTGTTGTAGAAGACAGTATGGCAGTTCCTTAGAAAGCTAAGTATAGAACTATCATATGATCTGGCAATACCACTTCTAGGTATATACCCAAATGAATTGAAAGCAGGGACTCAGACAAATATTTGCACACAGATGTTCATAGTGGCATTATTAACTATTGCCAAAAGATGGAAGCAACTCAAGTGTCCATCTACTGATGAATGGGATAAATAAAATGTGGTATGTACATACAAGGGAATAATATATAGCCATAAAGAGGAATAGTCCTGATACATGTGGCAATATGGTTGAACCTTGAAGGCATCATTTTCAGTGAAATAAGCCAGGAACAAAAGAACAAATATGGTATGATTTCACTTATTTGAAATAATTAGAAGAAGTGAATTCAAAGAGTCAGAATTTAGAATATTGATTACCAGAGGATAGGGTTGGGATAGAGAATGGGAAGTTAAGGATTAAAATGTGCATGCTTTTTCGATAGAGTGATTTCTACTGTCTGAGGATGATTTGAGGAATATGGAGATGTTAATAGTCTGACTGTCAGGTGCTGTGCTACCTCCAGGGCATCTAATCTCCAGGACTAACTTATAAACACCATGCCTTCTATCAATCTTTTATGATATACTTAGCAAGCACTGTTTATTTTTGTCCTTCTTTGGTTTTACATAGAAATTTGTTGCAAGTATATATTTTTAAAAGATGATTGACCAAATCTGTCAGGGATACAGGCTATAAAATTAGATTGTGAATAAGGTCTCTGATAGGGCAGATTAGTCTCAGGTAATATTTCAAAGTGTCAAAAAATGATTTACTTTACAGATGAAGGAATTGACCTCAAAGAAATTAATTCATCAAAGATTACATATTCATTAAATGTCTAGGCTAGAATCCTATCTAATAGTTTTATAAATGCTTATATTATGCCTTCTATTCTGAGGAATTAGATAGTCTGTTTCTATATCAGCAACTAAGGAAGGCATCAAACATACTCAGATCTTCCAGTGGGTTTAGATCATCATTTGTTCTCTATCTCTTCAAATCCCCATTATCAGCTTCACTAACCAATCCACCATATTTTACCTATGTCCTCACAATAAATCACACACACACCTACACAAACACACATTACTGCTCTCCAAAGCACCAAAATTAAAAGAACTACATAAAAAAAAATAAAAATAAATTATACAGGAAGAAGCTGTTTATTCTGAACAAAGTATACTAAATGGATAGTGAATCTTGAATGATTCTTATCTAAAAAGAGCAAGAATTATGCATGAATTCTCAAACAACTACAATAAATAAATTCAGTCCTATGTGCATTTTACCGGCTTGAGTTGTTATATAGGATTAGTACAGTGCGTTGTGTATAAAATATCATCAACAAATATAATAGTGGTGATTTTATTATTAATTCTGGTGTTATTTTTAATTACTCTTCATATACTGAGATATATACTTAAATGTAGACTTTTTTAGCTAAAATATATGTAGCTATGTCACATCTTACTCCTATGGCACTTCAAACTGGTAAAGAGTGTCTGAAAAATGCAATTGATATATCAAGTTTAAAACTTATCTTCTTAATGAGCATAGTTGAACATTAATTTTAGTTATTTAGTTCCCATGGTTATTTTACATGTAAATAATTATTTACAAGGACAGCCTGATTATACAATAATTGTAGAAACAAAATTCACCCCATGAAGTAGACAAACAGGTCTTTTTTACAGCTACAAACTTTAAAACGGGTTCTTAACAAGGAGTCTGTGAACTTGAATTTAAATTCAAAATAACATTATTCTTGTGGCAATGTGTTAGTGCAGGTGTGATATATTTATTAAATAATACACAGTATAGTGTGGACTTAGCAAGGGGTCTGTAGTTTTCGTCTGACTGGCAAAGTGTCTGTGGAACAAAAAAGGTTAAGAACCTTTTAAAATAATGTATAATAATTAAGCATTTTAACTTACTGTTAAATATCTCAAATAATTTTGAATCTCAAATTTACTTTTTATATACTATATTGATGAATTGTCTGGATTGATCTATTTATTCTTTAATCATGCTCTAAAATCCATAGTCATCTTTTTTCAAAAGAGCATGTAACACTTCCATAACTATTCAGTCTCTTAGCTAAAATAATGATTCTTAAATTCAATATTTTAGTAGTAATTTATTTTCAAACTCTGTAAATATTCTGTAATATCTATTATTAATTATTGTATTTTTATCATTTTGAATTAAAACATAACTTTCCTTCTAAAGGAATTAGCTCAGTCCCTTGAATAGAGTGGTGTTCCCATAAATGAATAAATAAAAAAGTGTTAAATGTTATATATTAGATCTTTAAATATTGGATGTGGATTTGACCTTAGAAATCTTATGTTCTCACTCTTTGTCTCATGAGATTAGCTATCTGAGACCCAGAAAAGTCATATAATCGAAGATTGTAGAGCAAATATTACATATAGCATTATTTTTCCTATATTCATTTTTTATGTTTTGCCCCATATTTTATTTCAAACCACTATTGAAAAATTTCTGTTTTTATCTGTATTTTATTTCAAACCATTAAAGTCTAAATCAAAACTTTAAATAATTAGAATAAATTACATAGAAATAACATCTTTCCCTAAAAACATATATATCACTTTTAAATTAATGTCTTGAGAAAGCATATTTTCTGTTTCTGAATATTTATGCAACAGTTTTTATCTAATTGAAACAAGTTACATAGAATTAGCACAAATTATGGCCTAACTGACTACCATGATAAATGTAAATAACAAGTTCTTAGATGTGATTCTCAGCTGGGGAAAACATAATGGTTTAGGGAATGACTTCTTTTCTCATGACTGGCATTGTGATTAGTGGGAAAATTACGTGAAGTAAGTAGCAAGATAAATAGCATGCATTAACATGAATTAAATAAAATCTTGGTAAATAACTTAGATATTGCTGAAGACTGGGCATTTTTACTGTCCAGGGTCTCTGGGTAAGAGAACTGTAACCCATGGAAACTGAGATCATGCATGGATTACAGTTTTATTTTTGATGCCAGGATGAAAGATTGAGTAATGAGTAGAATACCTTGAAATGTCTGTATGGCTTCAATAAGCAAAGAGTTTACTTCATGATGTGAAAGATGAATGAGTAAAGCAACAGTAAGTGTAAAATGCAAGATTTTCAGAAAACATGATACAATGGAACTGGATTCATAAAAAGCCTACATTATGAGTTGATTAGAATCCTCTCTGCTTCATGTCTACATCAATTACCTCTTTATGATTTTATGAGAAATATAGTTTCTTGTGTAAAAGAAAACACTTTTATCAGATTATGTTCACTGTTGATCAAGGTCAACATTTCCTTGAATAGGTAGGACATGGGTTTTGACTTATAATATATACTGTTTACTATTTTTAAAAAATCAAATCTATCTCTACTATTTAAAGACAATCCTGTGGCCAGGAGCACCTAGAGAAGTCCTCAGTCAGCAGAACAATATATACCTGGGGTTCAGGTGAGTGAGTCTCGGCTAGTCCCAAAGCTGAATGAACCCTGTCAAGAGAAGACCTGGAGACTCGACATCCTTGAACCTGAGGGCTGGGACCAAAATGGCAAATGCTCCATCCCAGGTCCAGGGTCAGCCATGGAATGGATCAAGACCTTGGAGTTATGGGCAGGGAAAAGAAGCCACTGTTCAGAGCAAAGTCACGATATTGATGGCTTCGGAGTGTCTTTATTTCTTGGAAGATCAACTCCCAAAGTCACGAGTATAACGTTTACTGGGTTACTTACATTATGGATTTAAATTTGGAAAGTTTGGGGAGGAGAGGTAGTTCAAGTGGTTGAGATCCTGCTTCCCATGTTTGAGGTCCCAGCTTCAATCCCTGGTACCTCCTAAAAAGAAACAAATGAATGATAAAACCAGCTTGCATTGGAAAGCCAATGTAGCTCAGTGCTTGAGTACCTGCTCCCCATATAGGAGGTCCTGGGTTCAATCCCCCGTGCCTCCTAAAAAAAAAAAAAGTAGAAAGTTTATTTTTATAGGAACTATAACAATCTACTCTGGTGAAATTTCTCTCAGGATTATCATGGTGTAAGTTAGAAAGGAGATGCCATTACACTACTTTTTGCCACTGTAGGAGAAATATCAAGTTTTTCATTCTCATAATTGCCCCTTCTTTATTTTAAGAGAGATAAAGATTGAGTAAATTCGTAATTCAAAAGTTAGACCTCAAAATTCTGACATACTGTGTATTAGGTGATGGGCATGTAAGATGAATAAAGCTAATTATCTAACTTTAAGAAGGTCATGATCCAAAAAGTGAAACAGACTTCTCAAAAATAAGTATAATCCAATAAGTCAAGGGTGACCAGTGGCAATAATTGCTATGACAGCACTGAACAAAGTGATTCCACCAAAATGAAGGACTCTTCATTGTACTCAGGAATATCACAATTACCAGATTCCCTGCTGAATTTTCTGTGCAACTTCCCTAGGATAAAATGTCATTTAAATTAGGTTCTTCAGTTCCAAGAAGGCAACTCTCCATCACATTTCCATTTTATGTCTGTAAATAAGGTGCTTCTATCAGCCATCAAATTTCTCTAATTAAAATCTTTCTCTGGAGATTGATAACAAGGAAATTTTCCACTTAATTACAGTGTTATTAAAAACAACCAGATGAACAAAACAAAACAAAATAGCAAAACTGTCCCATCCTTGTATCTATTGTTTTCAATAGAAACATGTTGCAATTTCCCTCAGATAGTTCTTGACGACTGGTTCAAATGTGCCTTTAACTTAATTATACATATTTCAAAACAATGTTGAAGGAGTTGTTTATTCCAAAATTCTATAATTTACAAAAAGTGATGACCAATTCTGCAGTTTCAATCATGACTATTAAAAATATGAAACGTGACATGCATTCTGAGGCAGAGAGAAAATAAGTCAATCATCAGTTAAATTGCCTGCTTTCTCAAAATCCCATCCTTTACATGATATATATATAAACATGCACTGGGCATTTTACTATTGGATCGACACCACTTAAAATTCATGAAATATTATGAAAGCTTTCTTCACTAAGGTTTGGCTCCTACCAGAGTCCATGTGCAGGTTTTTTTTAACCATTCCATCCAATAAGCACAACGTGTTCTACAGTAGTCTCACTTCTTGACCAGAGACATTTTTTCTCATGACTTTATTTTCTTCCTATCATTTGTCTCATTATGGGCAAAGCCTGCTTTTTTAGTTGTCCATTTTCTTAAAAATTGTTAAGTCTTCTTTCTGTCAGGTAAAACCACTCTACTCTGTTATAAAAGTTATAGACTATGATAACTGACAATCATATACATGTACAGAAAATGTCCTTGCACTGTCCTACACACATTAGACCAAGGTAAGAATAAGGGACATAAAATTTCAGTAAATCATGCTCTGATTGCAGTTGTGCTGACAGTCAGAACCTTAAGGCACAAGGTTGGCAGAAGCAAGTCATTGTAGAATCTATAAAGACATGAATTCATTTATGGTACCCTAGTCACAGATTAAAGAATCTGGAGACTCTTTACCTATATAAATCATCTCCAACAAGCTCAGCTAAATTGTGTTAATATTATGATAAAAAGTCATAAGACAGTAAAGAATTTTTTGAAAGTATTAAAATTCTTCCGACCTTAAAATCTGTAGCTAAAACCTATTATTTAGCAACAGTATGATTATAAATCCTTTTAATAATATCTTGCCTCTCTATACTTTATTGTAATGATTTTTAAAAATAATTCTTAACAAATATGCAAATTGTATTGTTGAAAATGTTGGATATTTAATGCAGTAATCTATGTTGACTTTAAACTGACAAGATTTTAAACTGTATTTTAAGTTGCACTTGCTAATACTAAATTTTAATACTCTATGGAGGTGAAGTATCAACTGATTTAATTCTATAGATTACCTAATTGTTCATATGTTCTGATATCTTCTGCTTACTTCTGTAAGGATATATGCATAAAATAATTTTAAAAACTAGAAACACTTCTCATTCTGCCAATGCCAGCATGTCACTGACAAAGCCTATAACAGACTAAAATATTTGCATAGCCCTCACTAGTGTCACTCAAACAGCAGGATTGTCTAAAAGTGGTTTATAGGCTCATGAAAAATAATTATCCATATAGTAAAGGGTGTTTTTAATTTACAGTTATGTTACACTTATGTTTTAAAGAGTCACTGTTACACGGATTCTTTATTCTTTCGTAAATCTTGTTACCCACCGTTCAACAAACTTACTGTTTCTCTTGAATTAAAATGGCCCTACTCTTTCTGTGGGAGAGAAAGGGATACATAGAAAGAGGAGCACAAGGCTGCCAGTTTTAATTCTTAAAGTGGGTCATGAGTACATGCATATTTGCTTTATCATTCTCTATTGATGATGTATCATCTCTAACTTTGGATGAAATATTTCATATTAAAACTAGAATCAAGCTCTTGAGATGTAGGTGGTTCTGCAGGGGATGCAGGAGCAGCAGCCTGTACAAGTGGGACTCCAGCTTGAAACAGCACTGCCTGGCTTTCCAGAGACCTTCAGAAAGGGTTCATCCATCTGCCCCTTCTGAGGAAAGAAGAAGAGCTTCATTTTCAGTAGCTGCTCTTCTAAAACATTTAAGCAAAGAGCATCACTGAAGGATCTCATCAACATGAGCTCTTAAAACACACAGACAACTCTAGGATATGGGAAACTGAGATAAGCTGCAATGTTGCTCAAGCGAAAAGACCTTAGGGAATGGATCACAATTAACACTGAGGATTTCTTCAAAACGAATTTTACAGAATTCTGCTCTGATGCAAACTGTCCAGTCATACCTGCATGTAAAAAATATAAATACTATTGTTCAGAAAGTACCAAAATTAAAATGCCAATCAAATGTTCTGCTCCAAATACATGAACTATTTGGTGACTTTGCTTGCGTATCAGCTTAATGATGAAACTCTTTTTCTTCTAAGATTGGTGTCCTGATCCCCCAAATCTTTATGCCTGTGGCAAAGGCTGTTCTAATGTGTCTGCTCATGGTTTATGGACATATTCATCATAAGCATTTGATATTTGGATGAAATTGTATTAAGAGGCTCCGCTAAATATTTCCTTTAAGCATAATTTTCTTTGTTCAGATATTCAATTTGATTGATAAGCCTGAATTGGCACCTCCTCAAGACTTGATTGAGAAGTTTGGATCAAATATAGATAAACAATTCTTCTTGAACACAGTTACTCTCTTCCTTCATCTTCTGCTAGAGTATATAATTGGTATCTGTTATAGAGTAGTGACACAAACTTTAAGAAAACAGCATTTTTAAAAATGGTGTCTACTGAAAAAATTGTCCCAAAGGTAGGTTGATCTAATAGCTTCAGAATGAAAACTTAGGAGCACAACAAATTCTAAGGCAGTATATGAGAGCACAATAAATTCTGATTTTGAGTGACCACTCCTGTTAATGTGACAGGAGTATACTTGGTTGTAATATGTGATGACTAAACTGCCATTTATTAGTAAGTTATTTTTGTTTTGCCAGGAAAACTCATTTTCTTTACCACAATTTATTAACAAGCTTTCAAAACAAATTTCAAAACAATACAAACTGATCCATCTTATCCCACGTCTATTTTATGAATAGAAAAGTTATTTTTAAGTTTCCTTAACATTTAGAGCATTCGTATTGTAAAAGATAAACTGAGGCAATAAAAATTTTATTAAAGGTTATTTGGGGAATACCCAATTTACAAATTGGGAAGTGCCAAACTTCAGAGGGAGGGGAAAGGGAAAGATTATATAGGGTAAAAGTGGAAGCAAGTGAGGAAAAATTTTGACTGAATATCTAAACTTCATGGCCTTATTTGAGCTGTTCCTACTGGAAAGCCCCTTCCTAAAGTGCTTATTTCTAATTGGCTAGTATTAATTCTCCATCTCCTAGTACAGCAGGCCTTTACAGAAAGGCTGCTTCTCCCAAGTTTGCATCGTGATATTTAGGCTTGTCTGTCAGGGTTTGGCCAAAGCAAGTCACCAATTTAATGGCTTGTGCCATTTTATTTTAACAGTATCACCTTGGATAACCTTTTTTTTTAAAAAAAATTATTGAATTATATCACTCATACATAAACATACATAAACAATAGGTGTATAGTAATAGTTGTGAACCTACGAAACAAACATACATAACATCATGCAGGGGTCCCATATATCAACCCACTACCAACACCTTGCATTTTTGTGAGACATTTGTTACAAATGATGAAAGAATATCATCTAAATCTGTCTACTAACTATAGTCTTATCTTACATTTGGTGTATTTTTCCCCCAACCCACCCTATAATTATTTTTTAAATATATTTTTATGACAGAAGTTGTAAACTTACAAAACAACCATGCACATGTGCAGAGTTCCCATACAAAACCACTCTAACAACACACGACAATGTGGTGGAACATGTGTTACAGATTATTAGATAATATCATCAGAATATTACTACATCCATAGTGTACATTTGTCACAGTTTTTCCATACTCCCCCATTATCAACACAGTACATCTTTGGCATGGATGCATGAATATTACATTATTACTGTTAACCACAGTCTATAAGTCACTCCAACTGTGTTCTTCCCATTCTTCTCCACATTCCCACCACCCTGCAATAGTGATGTACACCTGCTGTAGGTCACAAAGGATGCTCTTGCATCTGTACCATCAACCACTATTCTCATCCACCTCTGGGTTTACTGTGCTATTCAGTCCCTAGATTATTCTCTACCTTTCTTTCATTTGGCATTTACATCCCTAGACTACCATTTTCAGCCACATTCTGATTTATAAACCATCTATTACTCACTATAATGTGTTACCACCAACTCTATACATTTCCACACTTATACAATAAAGTTAGTTAAAACTTCTACATACATTAAACATCAGTAGTCCAACTCAATCCTCCTCTTTTCTCCTTCAGGAATCCATCACCTATCACCAGGTCTTGAAGATATTTTCCTACATTTTTTTCTAGAAACTTTATGGTTCTTGCTTTTATATTTATGTTTTTTATCTGTTTTGAGTTAATTTTTACATAAGGTGTGAGATAGAGGTCCTCTTTCCTTCTTTTGGCTATGGATAGCCAGTTCTCTTAGCACCATTTTTTGAATGTACTCTTCTGCCTGAGCTGGGTGGGTTTGACAGGCTTGTCAAAAATCACTTGACTATAGATGTAAGCGTCTGTTTCTGAACCATCAATTCAGTTCCATTGGTCTATGTATCTGTCATTATGCCAGTACCATGATGTTTTTACCACTGTAGCTAGGTAATATGATTTAAAGTCCAGAAGTGAGAGTCCTCCAATTCTGCTTTTCCTTTTAATGATGTTTCTGGCTATTTGGGACCCCTTACCCTTCCAAATAAATTTGGTAATCATTTTTTCCATTTATTTAAAAAATGCTGTGGAATTTTTATCAGGTGCATTGAATCTATATATCAATTTGGGTAGAATTGACAGTTTAATGATATTTTGTCTTCCAATCTGTGAGTATGGGCTGTTATTCCAGTTATTTAGGTCTTTTTTGATTTCTTTGAACAATTAGTTTTAGTTTTCTGAATACAAATACTTTCCATTGTTGGCTGATTTTATTCCTAAATATTTGATTCTTTTAGTTGCTCTTGTAAATGGAATTTTTTCCCCTGACTTCCTCCTCAGAATGCACATTATGAGTGTCTTTTAAAACTTATTTCATCTAATATTATAACTACTTCGGCTTTTTTTTTTTTTTTTTTTTTTTTTTTTTTTTTTTTTTTTTTTTTTTTTTTTTTTTTTTTTTTGTTACTGCATGTGTGGAATATTTTTTTCCAGTCTTACACTTTCAATCTATTGGTACCCTTGGGTCTGATATGAGTCTCTTGCAGACAGCATATAGGTAGCACATATTTTCTTATCCATTCTGCTAGAGTGTGCCTGTTGACTGGGGAGTTTAATCCGTTAACATTTAATGTTAATACTGTAAAGGCAGTTCTTATTTCACCCATTTTGACCTTTGGGTTTTATCTGTCATATTTTATTTTCACCACTCTTTGGAGATTTTAGTTACTTTTACTGATATAATCTTCATTTCGTGATTCTCTTTGAAACCTCTCTCTCCTGTCTTTTCTTTTCAGACTGTAGCACACTCTTTAGTATTTCCTGCAAAGCCAGTCTCTTGGTTACTAACTGTCTCAATTTCTGTTTATCTGTGAATATTCTAAACTCACCTTTATTTTTGAACAGACAGTATTGCCACATATAAGATTCTTCACTGGAAGTTTTTCTCTTGCAGTGTCTTAAATATATCATACCACTGTCTTCTTGCATCCACGGTTTCTAATGAGAAATAGGCAATTAATCTCATTGGGTATCCCTTACATGTTATGCATTGCTTTTTTCTTGCTTCTCTCAGAATGTTCTCTTTGTCTTTGGCATTTGACATTCTGATTAGTATGTGTCTCAGACATTGTCTATTCAGATTTATTCGAATGTTGGATATCCATGTCCTTCAATAGGGTTGGGAAATTTTCTACCATTATTGCTTCAAGTATTCCTTCTGCCGCTTTTTCCTTCTGTTCTCTTTCTGGGACACCCATGACATGCATGTTTGGATGTCTCTTGCTTTCGTTTAGTTCCCTGATACCTTGTTCAATTTTTTCCATTTTTTCTTCATCTGTTCTTTTGTATGTTTGCTTTTGGAGGGCTTTTCTTCAAGCTCACCAATTTTTTCTTCTGCCTCCTCAAATCTGCTATTATATGATTCCAGCATATTTTTTATTTCATTTATTGCACCTTTCATTCCCATAAGATCTGCTATTTTTCTCTGTATGCTTTCAAATTCTTCTTTGTCCTTTTCCAAAGTCTTCTTAGTATCCCTAATCTCTTTAGCCATCTCATTGAATTTATTAATGCGATTTGTTTAAACATCTATGATTAGTTGTCTCAACTCCTTTATGTCATCTGGAGGTTTATCTTTTTCCTTTAAGTGGGCTATATCTTCCTGTTCCTTGGTGTGGAATGTAATTTTTTGTAGGTGTCTTGGCATCTGGCTTACTAGATGTATTTATTCTGGGTGCAGTTTCACTCTTTAGTTTAGGGCTTTCTTGCCCTTTCTCCCTTGCTGATTGTGTATTAGGTGTCAAGGATTTAGTTAGTACTGTATGCTATGGAGGCTCAAGCTGCCCACATTGGCCATGGAACTGATGAAGCTTCTCCCAACCTTCACCTTTGCTAGGTGTAGGGATAGAGCCACAGCTGTGTGGAATAATCCAACTCATGCAGGCCTACACTAGTTGCCCAGAGAGACTGATGGAGCTTCATGCTCCTTTCTCCCCTGCCTGGGCCAGGGTTGGAGCTGCAGGTGTGGGCAGCACTCTATGCTGTGTGGGTCCAAAATGACCACAGTTGCCCTGGTAGACTTCTGACTATTCAGTCTTTGCCAGCTGATTGTACCTGCAGTTACCCAGAGAGGCTGGTTCAGGGCCTGCTATCCTCCTCCCTGCTAGAGGTGGGGCTGAAGCCTAGGCTAAGGCTGCAGTCCAATCTGGATGAAGGAAGCCAGTCCCTACCTTCACTGTGATTTTCAGTCAGCCCGTCTTCCTCTCATGCCAGGGGCAGAGTCAAAATGGCAGCTACCAGCTTTTTTCAAACTTAGACATGTTCAAATTTTAGCTCTTCTTAGGTTTATACTTTATTCAGCTGAATTGACTAATCAGTAGCTGAAGTCAGTGGCCAATCGTCTCTCCCTCCCCTGTTTTTGGGAAGTGGAGCTTCCAACTCTAGCCACAGAATAGCTCCCGAGGCCACTTGTGCTGCCAAAGTAGGATGATCACCAGCCTCTGTGGCATGGCCTGTATTTTCCAGGAGAGGTTGGTGCAGGTTCCCCCAGCTTCCTCCCTGCCAAAGGTGGGCCTGGGGTTTAGGCTAGAGCTGCAATCTGATCAGGATGGAAAGAAGCTGGTCCTTACCAGCACTGTGCATCCTCTGGGACGTGGAGTGCTCTAGTTAGGAATCTTCTCTGCAGATGGACAGTCTTCTTCTTCCATTATTTCACGGATGTTGCGTGATGTTCTTCTGGTCTCCTGGAGCCCCCAAACAGGTGCTTTAGATAGCTCTGGGTGATTACTATCTGCCCTGTAGCATGAGGTGAATCTACAAGCTCCTTACTCTGCCTTGCTGGTTGTTCTCACCTTGGATAACCTTTTAATTTCAAGTTTGTAAGTCTGTGTTTTTAGAAATAAGCATATATATGTATATTTTTGCAAAACTATGATAGTGATTTAAATCATAATATGGCACATATGATATGGGAGCAACAAAAGTTTCTAAAATGATTTTTACATTTTTTAAGCTTAATTTGGGATTTTATTAACATGCAAACCCATTGAATTTGTCAGGAAGGCCTATGTATGTGTATCAGAAATTCTTCTAAGGCTTCTAAGGATGATATTATGGATTTTAGATTTAAATGCTTTATTCAAATTAATTTTGATACATGTAGTTTTTAGTTAAGTATATTAGTCGGCCAAAAGGGTACTGATGCACTCTACCAGAAATCTGTTGGCTTTTATAAAAAGTGTTTATTTGGGATTGAAGCTTACAGTTACCAGGCCATAAAGCATAAGTTACTTCCCTCACCCAAATCTGTTGCCACATGTTGGCGCAAGATGGCTGCCGACATCTGCAAGTGTTTAGACTCCCTCTTCCTCTGAAGGCTCTGTGGTTCCAGCTTCTTCCAATATCAGCTGTAGGCTGGCATAAGTCTTATCCCTCTCCCAGGGCTCTTTTCTCTCCAGGCTCAGCTGCTCAGGGCTTTGGTCTCTCTGCAGATGCAAACTATCAGGTGATGGCCTGTGTCTCTTCCCAGGGCCTTTGCCGTGTCTAAAGGAGCCTTCTCTGTTTCCTCATGTATCTGCTTCTCTGTGTTCTTTTCCTTCATGTTTCCTTCCTGGGGCTCCAGTTCAAAACTCCAAGCTCCGTTCTCTGCAGTGTGGTTTGTTTGTGAGTCCCCGCCCACTTAGGGAGCAGGAACTCAATGTCCTAGTGACATGGCCCAATCAAAGCCAGGATCATTATTTAATCAAATAAAAGTGAAACCTCTGATTCCAATATAATC